>JAJPUD010000548.1:615669-661369 GCA_023553655.1 Myrmecobius fasciatus
TGAATGCAGACAAGATTAGAAGGGTAGCAGTAAACTGGGAAAATATTCTTACATCCAAAGGTTCTGATAAAGGCCTCATTTCTAAAATATATAGAGATTTGACTCAAATATATAAGAATTCAAGCCATTCTCCAATTGATAAATGGTCAAGAGATATGAACAGACAATTTTCAGATGAAGAAATTGAAACTATTTCTGGTCACATGAAAAGGTGCTCCAAGTCATTATTGATCAGAGAAATGCAAATTAAGACAACTCTGAGATATCACTACACACCTGTCAGATTGGCTAAGATGACAGGAAAAAATAATGACAAATGTTGGAGGGGATGTGGGAAAACTGGGATACTGATACATTGTTGGTAGAACTGTGAACGTATCCAACCATTCTGGAGAGCAATCTGGAACTATGCTCAAAAAGTTATCAAACTGTGCATACCCTTTGACCCAGCAGTGTTTCTACTAGCCCTATATCCCAAAGAGATCTTAGAGGAGGGAAGGGACCCACATGTGCAAGAATGTTTGTGGCAGCCCTTTTTGTAGTGGCAAGAAACTGGAAACTGAATGGATGCCCATCAATTGGAGAATGGCTGAATAAATTATGGTATATGAATATTATGGAATATTATTGTTCTGTAAGAAATGACCAGCAAGATGATTTCAGAGAGGCCTGGAGAGACTTACATGAACTGATGCTGAGTGAAATCAGCAGAACCAGGAGAACATTACACACATCAACAAGACTATACAATGATCAATTCTGATGGACATGATTCTCCTTAACAATGATGAGTCAAACCAGTTCCTATTGTTCAGCGATGAAGATAATCATATACATCCAGAGAGAGGCCTGTGGGAACTGAGTACGGACCACAACACAGCATTTTAACGCTTTCTGCATTTTGTTTTCCTTCTTAGGTTGGGTTTTTTTTTTCTCTCTTTCTAGATCTGATGTTTCTTGTGCAGTAAGATAATTATATAGATATGTATACACATATTGGATTTGTCACATAATTAACATATTTAGTATGTATTAGATTACCTGTCATCTAGGGGTGAAGGGTAGAAGAAGGAGGGGGAGGGGAAAAGCTTGGAAAAAAAAAAAGTTTTGTTCCAAGCTTTTCCACACAATGGTCAATGTAGAAAAATCACTCATATGCTTTAAAAACGTATTTGTAAATTTTTGTAAATAAATGTTTTGTAAATAAAAAGCTTTTAATAAAAAAAGAAATGTTTTCATATCCTTTGGCCACTTGTCTATTGGACAATAGCTGTTAATCTCATGCATTTGATTATATATCTTAGATAACAAATCCTTATCAGAGAAATTTGATTGACCAAATAATTCCCTTCTTATTCTAGACACATTAATTTTGTCTGTTCATGGCTTTCCAGTTTTATGGAATCAGAGTTATCTTTTTTATCTTTTCTAATTGCCTTTATCTCCTTGTGGTTAAAAATATACCCCTTGCCTAAGCTATAGAAGATATATGATCTATAAGCTTTCTAATTTTTTAATAGATTGATCATTAATATTGAGGTTTTATATCTATTTGGAATAAATTGTGGAATATGGTGTAAGATGATGATTGAAGCCAAATTTCTGCCAGACTACTTTCCAGTTTTCCCATCAGTTTTTTTTTAAATAAGGAATATTTTCTTAAGTAATTTGTGTTTTCCACTTTATCACACAAACTCTGAGTTATTGAATTTCATTGTTTTTGATTGTGCCTTGTCTAGTCTGTTCTATTGATTTGTTTTTCTCTATTTTTTAGCCAATCCAAATGGCTGGTTTTTGATCACTGCTTTAATATATTTGGGGTCTGGATATACTGTTTTATTTTCATTGCTATTTCTTTTCATCATTTCCTCTGATATTCTAAGTCTTTTTTTTTATTTTTCCAACTGAGTTTTATTATTTTATCAAGTTCTATAAAGTATCAGTTTTGTAATTTGACTTGTATAACATTAAAAGTAAATTAACTTAGTAATAGTAATTTTTATTATTTTGGCACAACATAGACATAAACGCCAAATATTCCTCTAGTTATTTAAGTTCTCTATTTCTTTACTGAGTACTTTGTAATTGAATCTGTAGAAGTCTTTTGTGTGCAACAAAAGACCTACCAAGTAGGTAGTTCCCCAGATATTTTATGCATTTTGTAGTTATTTAGAATGGGATTCCCCTTTCTATTTTTCCTTTTTGTGTTTTGTTATTATTATATATAAATTCTATTGATTTTTGAGAGTTGATTTTATTGCCTACAACTTTTGCTCATTCCTTAGGATTTTCCAAATTTATCAACATATCAAAAAATAAGGATTGTTTTATCCCCTCTTTACCTATCTCCATACCTTTAATTCACTTCATTTGTTTTGTTGCTGTTGCTAGCATTTCCACAAATGCAACATATAAGTAGCAAGGAAAATAGACATCCTTGCTTCACTCCTTTATTTATTGGAAGAGGTTCTAGTGTGCCCACATTGTATATGTTGATTGCTTTTGGGTTTTAGATAGATGATTTTTATAATATTAAAAAAATGCTCCTACATTCATATTTTGTAAAATTTTTAGTATAAAATTGTTGGACTTTGTAGGAGGTTTATTCCTCATCTATTGAGATAATCATGTGGTTTTGGATTTTTTAAAATAGAATTAATTGTGTTGATTGTTTTCTTGATATAAATATTACTTGATCAGAAAGAATACTTTCTTAAATAAATTAATGTTGTTTGTGACAGGATTTTGCTTAAAACTTTTAGTCAATATTCATGAATTATACTGGCTTATAGTGTTCTTTTTTTCCCCTTTGATGTATTACAACTATATTTGTCTAATAAGAGGGTTCTGGTAGAGAGCTTTCTTAATTTTTGAGAATCATTTGTAAATTATTGATATCAGTTGTTCTTTAAATATATGACACTTCTTTAAATATCTGATATTTCTTCTGTGAATCCTTTGGGACTAGGAATTTTTCCCTCTTTGATCATTCCTTTACAACTTAATCTTTTTCTTATTTTGAAATTAGGTTATTTAAGATCTCTATTTAGCCTTCTGATAATTTGGGTATTTAATGTTTTTGAAGATATTCTTTTGTTTCTTTTGTGTTCTTAGTTTTATTAGTATTTAATTGTGCATAGTATGTTCTTTTTAAAAATTTCTCCTGGTTTTGTTGTATTTCACCTTGCTTACTTGCTATTTTATTAATTTAATTTTTGGCTACCTTTTAATCATATTAACTAAAGATTTGTCCATGTTATTAATTTGTCCATATTATTAATCTTTTCAAAAATTATTGTTTTAGTTTTATTTATTGTTTCTATGGGGTTTTTTTTGTTTCCAATTCATCCTGTAATTATCTTTTGATAATATTTTTAGGTTTGTTTATTTGTTGGCCTAATTTTTAAGACTTTATATTTAATTCATTAATCTTTTTTTCATATTTTGTTAATACAAATTTGTAGGAATATAATTTTTTCCAAGGTCTGCTTTAACGACAATACTAGAAATTTTGGTATTTCTTTAGTCAAAAATTTTTTTTCACATAATTATTGTTTCTATAGTTTGTTCTTTGACTCACTTGTTATTTAGGTTTTCATTGTAAAATCTCCTTTTAGGTCTGTACATTTTGTTTTTGATCCCTAAATCAGAGACTTATTATTGTATTCTGGTCTGGAAATGTTATATTTATTATTTCTGCCTCTTTTTTTGCAGTATTTTTTGTTTGCAATATTTTTGTGTCCTACTACATGGTCAGTTTTGCAAAAGTAGTATGTGGTGCTAAGAAATATGTATATTTCTTTGTCATTAAATTTAGATGCCAGACATAAATCCAATTCATATGCAAGGCAAGAAGTCACCCATAATTTCATTGATCTTCCTCAAAAACAAAGGATGAACAATAACAACATTTGGAAGGAAGTCGGGTCTTTCTGCTCTCATTCTCTTGCTGTACCTGTCCTTGGCAGCTATATTCATTTGCCTCTTCTATTAGCTGGGGTGTTTGAGAAGCAGTCTCTTTAGGTCCAGTTTTCTTTCCAAGAATGTTCTAAATTCCTCTTTAGTACTGGATGTACTGGATGTCCTTTTTTTTTTTTTTTTTTTTTTTTTTTTTTTAATTTATGGTTGTTGTTGTTGTTTGTCCTTCCTTTTCGAAGAGGACCATGACATCAGGGAGGTGATAACATGACAAGCAAGTGAATTGGATTCAAGTGAGGGAGAGCTGTGCAAGGTCACCGGCCTCACTTTCCCCTCCAGAGACGTCTGGGTCCAGTGGCAAGATAGAGATCAAGATACCTGGAGATGGCCTTGGATGCAGTGGGAAACCTGGGCCTTTTTAAGGTAAGGTCTTCAACAGGTCTCAGTTTGACTGAGGCTGCACCCATTCTATGATTAAGGCTAGGTAGTAATTGAGGCAAAGAAGCTCCCTTTTCACCTAGTCCAAATAAAAAAATTAAAAAAAAAACCCCCAAGATAAATCCCAAGTGGTTACATGAGTTACGTTGTAGACATAGTGGGTGAATCATAAACAAACTATAGAAGGAAGACATTACCTATTAGATGTATAGAGAGGTGAAGAGTTCATGAACAAAAAAGAAATAGATTAACAAAAGATAAATGGATACTTTTGATGGCATAAAATTTAAAAATTGTTGTACAAGAAAAAAATCCAATGTGACTAAAATTAAAAGAACTTGGATTTGCTGTAGATTTATGGTTAAGCTCAGGTCTGTAGAGTGGGTCATCTTGGGTGGCATTCTGAGCTTTATTGATTTTTGGAATATATTCCATTTCTTCCTGTGTTTTCTGTTGGGTGTAGAGTAGTCTTATATTTTTTGAATTTCCTTTCTTTGTAACTGAAGAACTTTTTCCTGTATGCTTGTAGAAATTGTTGTTTCTTAGTTAAATTATTAAATTTAACTGCTATATGTCTTGGAGTTTGGAGCCTTGAGTTTTGTTTTGTTTTGTTTTGTTTTCTAGAGGCAAACCTTGTAACCTTTGAACAGGCATTTTATTTTCTATGTTCAAAATTTCTGGAAGTTTTCTTGTATTATTTCCTTCATTGCAGTGTTAAGGTTTTTTTTTTTTTTTTTTTTTGTCCAGTCATGTTCTTCTGGGAAACCTATGATCTTATGTTATTTCTATACCTCCTGTTTTTGAGATCAACATTTTTTGCTTGCATGGTTAACATATTTATTTTCTCTTCTTCTAGATTGCTTTTCACTTTTGTGTATTTGCATTCTTAATCTGTTGTTCTCATGTTTTTTGGATTAGATTTGCCTGTGAAGTTTTTTTTTTCTATTTTGCCTATTATCTTTGTTGTATGGGCCATATATCCTGATCTCATAGTTCTGATTTTTCTTTTAAACTATTCAGGAATAGAATGTTGTTGTTTTATGTTCTCCTTAAATTCTACAGGATCCTTATTTTCCTCTGTTGCTTACTTTCTGACTCCTTTCTCTCTGATGGTGATTTTCTTGGAAGATGAATCTCAAAAGTGTTGCAGCTTCTCAGGCTGGGCATGGTGTACCAGCCTAGGTTTTTATCTCAAGTGACTTTTGAGGTAAAAACATGGTCTCAGATGGATCTTAGTGGAGTGGTAGCATTGCCCCGCTTTCCCCAAGCTTTGGTGACCTGTCCTCTCCCTCTGTTTCTCAGTGGCTTAGAACAGTTCAGAGCATTATGGTGCTGGTGGCAGGGTTGGCTGCTGTGGTTTGTATCCCCGAGGTTCTATGAGGAGGGAAGGTACGTGGTATAGAGTGTTGAGCGCTTTCTGAAGGCCAGCCCTGTCCCCTGCCCTTCCTCCTCTATTCTTGGATCTCCAGCAGAGATCCCTTGCAGCCTACACTACAGCAGCACTGGAAGGACCAGCAGGTTCTTACTTCTAGGGTGCCTCTCTGGCACTGGCTAGCTTCTGCTCCTGGGGCAATGCTCTGGACTCCATGTCTCATTCTAAGCAAACATTTGTAAGTTGGTACCCGGATCTCCATTCTCTACAGAAAGGAAGGGTGGTCAGAGTATGGGGCTGGGCTTTGTTGTGAGCCCCTCAGCTGTTGCGGGTGGGTGACATGGGACATAGGAGAGTGGAGAAGTGAACTCAGAGTTCATAGTTTTTGTTTTAACTCTTTTTTGACTTTCGGGTGTCCTAATTATTTAGATAGCTGAAGTTAAAGTTACTTCATGTTTGGCACAGAATTTCTGTTCGGGAGAGGTGTAAGAGTTCAAGGAGATCATAGAAACGATCTAGTCCTTCATCCTGATGATCTCATGACCCTGGAAATAGCAAGCACTTAATAAAAGCTGGTTTAACTTGACTTTCTGACTCATTTCTTGATGTACACACTTCTCTTTCTGCTTCGGCCATTTTAGTTTTTAACATTTTATTTTTGTGCATTTAACAGTTTGAAGAGGATTGGGAAATACTCTAACTTTATGGAAAATATGGTGAATTTCAATTATTGCAGGAATTTGGTGTGGGAAGACCTGTGCTGATTGGATAGTATTTCAGGCAGAAGCAGTATTAAATTTGAAAATAAGTGATGGGTTTCAGTTGTTTTCCAGGTTATCCATCACCTCTCTATTGGCTCTACTCTTTTCGCTTCCCTGTGTTGATGGTGAGCCAGTTCAATTTTATACTATACTTTACGCTTGAATCCCTTGCTCTCTTTTCCTATTGCTCATTATATCTTGCCAAATGACAACCTTGTACTACTCCCACCTTCTACTTCTAGTCAATGGAACTGGAGAAAATCATGAAAGCTTCTGACTGGGTCCACTACAAATATGTTGCGTAATTTCTACTGGGTCTTTCTAGCAGCAAAGCAATCTTTTTACATATCCTGAATAGATTCAAAATCCCACTCACCACATTTCATCCTTCCACAAGCCTCTCACAGAACCTTTTTCCTCCAATCTCTCATTTAGGACTTTCATATTTCACCAAAAATATTGAGGCCATTCTCAAAGAGCCTCTCTTTTCCCAACCTCATTTCCCTCAGATGCCTTCCTCTTTTCTCTTGCTTCACTCCATTCTCATATGAAGATGTGACTTTTTTCTTTATCAAGAAATATGAATTCTCTGCTGGAGGGGATGTGGGAAAGCTGGGACACTAATACATTGTTGGTGGAACTGTGAACAGATCCAACCATTCTGGAGAGCAATTTGGAGCTATGCTCAAAAAGTGATCAAACTGTGCATACCATTTGACCCAGCAGTGTTTCTATTAGGTCTATATCCCAAAGAGATCTTAGAGGAGGGAAAGGGACCCACATGTGCAAGAATGTTTGTGGCAGCTCTTTTTGTAGTGGCTAGAAATTGGAAACTGAATGGATGCCCATCAATTGGAGAATGGCTGAATAAATTATGGTATATGAATGTTATGGGATATTATTGTTCTGTAAGAAACGACCAGCAGGACGATTTCAGAGAGGCCTGGAGAGACTTGCATGAACTGATGCTGAGTGAAACGAGCAGAACCAGGAGATCATTATACACGGCAACAACAATACTATATGATGATCAACTCTGATGGACATGGTTCTCTGCAACAAAGAATTGTCTCAAACCAGTTCCAATTGTAAAGTGAAGAACACCATATACACCCAGAGAGAGGGATATGAAATATGGACCACAACATAACATTTTCATGCTCTCTATTGATGTTTGCTTGCATTGTGTTTCCTTTCTCTGATGTTCTTTTTTTTTTTTCTTGTAGATAGGATTTTCTTGCACAACTTGTCAAGTATTCCAACATTATTAACATGTAGTGGACTTCCTGCCATCTAGGGGAGGGGAGGGGACCAAGGGTAAAATTTGTAACGGAAAGCTTTGTAAAGATCAATGCTGAGGAACTACCCATACATATGTTATACAAATAAAAAGCTTTAATAAAAAAAGAAATATGATTTCTCAATCTGTTCTATTTTATCTTTTCTAAAGATTTCCAGCTTTTTCATTTCACCCACACACACACATACACACTAATTTTCAGACTCTCTCTTTGTACTGGCTGTTAGTCTGTTGTCTACAAACATGTCTCTTGCATCCTTTAAAAATATCTCACTTAAGCTGACATCCTGCTAGATATTGTTTTATATTTCATGTCCCTTTAAAGTCTAACCTTGAGAAAGCTATCCACAATTAGTGCCTTCCTTTCCTCTGGTTTTATTCCCTTTAAATCTTTGCTTCCAATTTCATCATTAGATGAAACTGCTTTCTCTAAAATTTCTGATGATTCCTTAATTGCCAAATCTAATGGTCTTTTAAAGTAATGTTCTTTTCATAGTCCTCATCCTTCTTGACTTTTCTGCAGACTTTGACACTCTGTATACTTAGAATTAAGCATTTCTGCCCTTCTTGCTGTTACTTGCAGATGATACCCAATCCCACAACTCTGAGCCTTCTCATTAGCTATCTCATGCCCAGAATTTTCTCCTTCTTTACTTCGACCTGCTGGCTTCTCTGGCTTCTTTCCTTTCTGTAAAAAGTCTTTCTGGTTCTTCCCCTACACATTGCTTGTATCTTTCCTTCTGTTTATACTCTGCATATCTTAAATATGCGTCTCTCCCAGTAAAATGTGAGCTTCTTAAGGACAGGGACCATGTTTTTGTTCTTCTTTGTGTCCCTATTGCTTAGCCCCACTGTCTAGATGACTAATATTGAGTAAGTTGCTCAATAAATTCTTGTTGACTGATAGACAAATGAGGGCTTACAATGGAGAGAAAAGTGAAAGGATGTTAATATTTTTGTCTACTTAGCTTACTTTTAGATCTCTAAAATCCTTATCTGAATTTTATATGAAAATGAGGGGTTAGGAAGTTTATTCGTAGGGACACTAGTAGGAAAAAGAATATTGGTAAAAATTAGGAAGTAATGATTCAATATTGTTATTGTCGATGTACTCAGTATCCATGTACCTCAGAGGGGAAGATAAAGAAAAGGTCAATGAGTGGGAGCCAAATGCTTGAGGGATTACATAGCAAGAGAAAATGAGAGAATGATGAGGCAGGGACTAGACCACTGTCAGAGCAGGTAGACCACCTCTCTTCCAGAATGACCAATGGTGATGACAGTTTTGCTTTGGAGTATTGCCTTTAGTCAATACCTACAACTTTCTGAGAATCTCTGTGGAAGTGGGTAGAAGCATAGTTGGAGACATATGTTTGTCTTGCCTTTAAATCAGTGGTTCTCAAACTTTTCACTGCTCACAATATACTTTGTTGTCTTGATGAATTGAGGTAGACTACATTCTTTAGTTGGTTATTAGGAAGGATTTCGATTTAACTTCAGACCCATTTGTTGGTGCTGTTTCCTCTTTACTCATCTCCCTCATCTTCTTCATTGTTTACTTGCAAGGGATTACTTGGTTAATCCTAGGATAGAGTAGGTATTGTGACCATCTCAATTCCAGGCAGCAACTTGCTTCCTTCCTTTGTCTGTCTGTGTCTCTCTTTTTTCTTTTCTTTTTGCACCTTCTTAGAATGTTTTTAAATGCATAAAGCAAAATACATAAGGTTATAAAATAATGCAATTATATTACATATAGTTATCAAAGTATTATTTTTAAAGTTAATGGATCCCAGGCTTAGAACCTCTGCTTCAAGGACTAGTGTTCATAGGCTCTGCTGAGCTCTTTTTAGAGGTGCCAGGTTGCTGTCCACTTCATCTCAAAAGAGTTGAGCTGGGTTGAAATTAGGAGTTTTTTCTGGGGCCCTGAAACTTTTTTATCCTGAATACTTTCTAAGATACTGCTATGTAGCAGATACTCAGTATATTTGAAGGAATGAATGGTTATCATCCCCAAGTCGAACAACTTTTTTTTTAATGCATTGGATAGTAACAGACTTAACAGCAACTTTTTGCCTTTAAAAACACAAACACATACAGTGTTCTAAATGTATTATGTAAATACAAGTTCTAAAAGAAAATTTTGAATTCTTGGAATAATTTTAATCTAAATTTCTTCAGGATTGTAAAGCAACTCAGGATTCTTTTAAAAAAATTAGATTGAAACCTAAATGAATCCTTTTAGAGTTATTATCTATTGTATCTTTTCATAAATTACATAATATTGTTCAAGCCATACATTCCCATTTTAAAGGCAAGTAAAGTGAGATAGAGTCTCCTCTCATATGCCCTAAATTGCCTTTGAAGACAGGAACTAAGCATGAAAACTGAGATTTTTGACATCTGACTTTGAAATCTGTTCTGAGTTTAGAGTGAAGATGCTTTTTATGTCAGATCTTTGCTGCTTTCTTTACCTGTTGGAGATGTGGTGGGATGTTGTCCTGGTGGATGGGGCCTTTCTCCTCAACTCTAGCCAGGTGGTAGAGCTAAGGCTTTGATTTCTCTCTCGTTTTGTGTGTGGAATTTATGAGTAGCTTGATGTATTTGACATCTGTGTGACAGCTTCTTGTATATGAGAAGAGCAGTGTGCTGCAAGGCCCAGCTGTGTGTATTTATCTGTACATCAAGCTGAGGAGCAGCAGTTAGCCAGATCTGACAATCAAATGTTAGCTCCTTCTACCTACACTCAAGAGTGCATTTTAATGTGGTGTGTTTTCCAAGGGGTTGGCATTTGACATAGACAAGGAAATTGTCAGGTTTTTCCCCCTTCTGTTTGCTAGCCTGTATTTCAAATGTTTCCCCAAATAAATGTTTCATTGTTGAACAAAAGTATGCTTTTAAAAAAACCCTTATATTCTTTTTTGTCTTTGCTACAAATTCTATGTTTAAAAAAATTAACTTTTTCTTTAAGCAATCATATAGAATGCTAATTAAATGTCCAGCTGACATAATCAAAATTTGCTTTCCTTTTGATTACAACAAGATTTCCATGCCCCTAAAGAAAATAAGAAATGGAAAGAGCAGAGTCCATTCCTAGGTTATAAGTTCTAGCACTCATTTTGACAGTTTAGTCAATCAGTGAATTGCAGTTAGTTAATGCTGATATACAGTAATAGTCTCAGTTATGTAGACTTGAGATGGAAATGTTGCTGACCCTATTTCTATTCTTGAGCATTGTTTAATTATCCTTATGATAGTGACATTTTTCTAGATATAGTAGACCATTTAATATTTTGATTTCTATGTAGTAGAACTACACTGTCACCTGCACTTTCAATTTATTTTTATAAAGGAGCACTCTAAGTTGCAATAATATGTACTTCTCTGATGAGCTGATTATTAGTTAGCTGATAAGCTTTGGGGGAATTGATTTAACTGAAGCATGAATTATGAACTGAGAATTGACCTCTACTGGCACTTGTTAACCTTTGTGAAAGGTTCATTGTTATTTAAACTCGTTTTGGGGGATGGCATGTCAATTCTTTTTTGACCCTTTCCTATATATGCAACCATATATACATATTTAACCTCATTGAAGGAGACTCATAAATATGTGTTAAGGCAGTGTTTATTGGGTGGAAAATATTTTAAAGAATGTAAACCTCTAGCCATTTGATGTATCCAAGTGTTCAGAAGGATTATGTTTTTTTCTTTTTTGGTTTTTATAAATCATCTTTGCATGGTTAGTTTGTGATAAGGACTGGGAACTAATCATAGATTTCTAAGGGCATGCTGGTTTTCAAGAGTTTAAAGAAAAAAAAAGCTGATTATATAACGAGTTCATTAGGAACAGTTTACATTATGCTTGAATGTGGATCTCAGTACATTCATTCATGTATCATTGTATCATGTATCAGATATCACTGAAGCAAAAAACAGCTGATTTTCAAAGCAGGGGGAAAAATTCATCAACAGATTTCTGGACTGTGCTGCAGTTTGTACTTTTATTATCTAAGCTAATTGTTTATTTAACCAAGACATGTATCAGCTTTTAGTCACTGAAGACTGCCACTTGAATAAAATGTTTTCCTGTGGCAGAAGGCCTTAATTACCCACAATTAGAATAGGCCCATATACAAAAACTCCATAATTTACTAATTGTTCCTTCTTGATGGAGAGGGCTGTTTTATAGTTCTTTTAATTTCTTGTGTGCATTCTTGCTGATGTTCTTGACATTTTGATTTAAGTAATAAGGTCAATAGACTCCTGGCAAGAGTGTTGCTCACAAGGGACTTGTTTATGCATTTTTCAGATGGCAATGATTTTGAGAAAGTAGGGGCTGCCTTCCTATGCTCAGATATTCTTAAAATAAATGTTTTATTGCCATTTTGCCTTGCTGTGTAATTAAAGACTTCCTGAAACGCCTTTCTGCTGTGGTGACTGGAGGTGGCATTAGATAAGTGCACATCAGTGGAATGCAAGTCCTAGCAGCTCTTGCTGTGCTGCAAAGATATCACAACTGGCCCTGTGTTTTACTATGTGTCTGTCATTCAGAGATCAGCCTAGAAAAATTTGGTGGTTGCTCATCAAGGAAATGTTATCCAAAATCATGAAATTTTTGACCTGATATTTAGATTTGTGTGTGTGACCATGTACTGAAGCAAAGGAGGATTGTGAATGTCATTGATGGAAAGAGTTCTCACACTGATGAAGTCATAGATCACTTTGAAGTATTTGATATATTGGGATATTTTCTTGGCTAAGAAAGTCATTTATTTTTCTTCATATTTTTTTTCCTCCTGAATAATGTACGTGTTTGTGTGTATTTTTTTTTAAACAGAAGCAGAAGCTTCTTAAAGAACTTGGAAACAGATGGCTTCCTTATCTAACCCCCAAAGATGCTGAATTCCACCAGCTGGTAATGTATCTTAATCATATTTTGTATGATTATAGGTATGTGTGGAGGGCAAACTTTTATTTTTTTTCTTTGTAGTCCTACTGTTTAAAAAAATTTTTTTTTTGCTTTTTTGCTGAGGCAATTGAGGTTAAGTGACTTGACCAGGGTCACACAGCTAGGGAATGTTAAGTGGCTGAGACCAAATTTGAACCCAGGTCCTCCTAACTTCAGGGATGATGCTCTATCCACTGTGCCACCTAGCTGCCCTGTAGTCCTAGTGTCTTGCACAGAAATAGGAGCTTAATCAATACTTGTTCAGCTGAATGGAAGGTGATAATAATAAAGACCTAGAGTCATATAATGTCAGAGATTTAAGAAGAGGTCACAACGAAACTCATTTCTAGAGTGGTTGAGTGACTTGTCTAGAAATGTTAAATGAGAATTGATGAGTGGCAGACCTGGGATTAGAACCTAGAGATCCAGACTCCTAGTGTAATGGGATTTTTCTCTCTAGCTTGCTCTACTCTAATAGTAGTTAGACCTTAAATAAATGTAGATAAAGGAGACAGATGATAGTGGGGGGAAGAAGGGGATTCTTGGGTAAAAACTTTTTCCCCATTTTTCTTCTGTTGTCCCTGAATCTGTCTTCCAAGAGGTAGTTAGGGGTACAATGGAATAAATCCTGGATTTGGGGTCACAGAACCTTCATTCAAGTCTTGCTTGGACTACAGGGTACCTGCATAACCATAAGCAAACCAACTGTCCAATATAAATGAGAAAGTTTAAATTATATAATAATTTCCAAGATTCTTCGCCGTTTTAAATCTTTTATCCTTTGATCTTTCTCTTATTTTCTCTTCCCCCTTTTAATTCCCTTGTTCTTCTATAATATGATTATTACTACCATAAACTATCATAAGTATGACAAAAAGTCAAATAAAATCATTTTACTGAATGAAAACTATGCATGTTAAGTATGAGTAGAGCGTTACAGAGATAATGCTTGAACATTGTTTCATCTGTTTAGAAAGCAACAAAGTACATTTTTTAAAACTTTGGAGTAGTAATTTATGTTTGTAGAAATTTTTATTTTCTTGGTACTTATTAGATTTTCCAGAAACTTTGTAGATGGGTTATTATCTGTCTTTAGAATGAAAGCTGCCTGAAGGGGATCAAGATCTGCCTGTTTCTGAGCCTGTTATCTTAATTATATATTTAGGTAGATCCATGATTTATCAGGGTTGGTAATCAATTGCAATTGCAATACAGTGAAGTGACTACTAACTTCAATGGTTTGTATTATAATTCTTCCAAACCATTTATTTATTCATTCATTTTACAAGCATTTTTAAAAAGATCTCTATACAAAGCACTGTGGTAGGCATTGAAGGCATAAAGACAAACCTTAAACAGTCTCACCCTCAAGGAACTTATATTTAACTGAAGGAGAATCTTGTAGGGCTCTTGCTTTGAGAGATCCTTGTCTAAAAATTTATATAAATCCTCCATAGATGATCTACCCATCCATTAGAGGCTTATCTCTGGTTCTTTAATAGTTATCATCATACTAACAATAACACCATGAAATTAGTACTCTATCACTATCATAGTAAAGAAAATGATAAAACATATATGTTCTTTCTGGTCCTATCATTATGGTGTTTTAAGAAATGTTGAGAATGTTAAGAAACTTTTGAATAAGACGAAGTGTTTTTTTTAAGGAGTAGGTAACTAGACCTGTGTTTTCATTAATGGGGGGTTACCTCTGGGTTTGGAATCAGCTATAGACTCAGGAGGACTTGCTTTCAAATTTGACTTTAGACACTAGCTATGTCTTCCTGGACAATTCACTTAACCTCTGTCTATCTCAGTTTCCTTATCTATCAAATGGGAATTATAATAGCATCAACTTCCCAGAGTTGTTGGGAGGATCAAATGAGATAATATGGTACATAGTATGTACTTAATAAATGCTTTGTATAGAATACACCTCTTTGTGGGTTCAGATCTGGCCTCAGACACTTATTACCTGTGTGACCCTAGGCAAGCCAATTAATTTTATTTGCTTCAGTTTCCTTATCTCTAAAATGGCCTGGAGAAGTAAATGGTAAATGGGTCACAGTCAGACATGACTGAAAAACAATTGAAAAAGAAAATCAGTATTTGTTAAAAAGAAACTTAGATGCAGCAAATCATCTATAACCTATAGGGATAGACAGTTAGTAGCTTGGGGCCTTAAGAAAACTTGTGATTAGTATCAGAAACAAGATGTGAACCCAGATTTTCTTAATCCAGGATTGCCCTTCTGTCCATTAGATCATATTACCTCTCAAGACACTAAACATATTATTCACTCAAGAATTATACATTAGCTGGCCATGCCTTTAGTGGTCAGGAAGGCATAAAACATTAAATGTTATACAGTGATTTGGAATAGTTGTTGGTAGAATTTCAAAAAATTTTAGTAGAATGTTTTGTAAATCCCATTAAGATTCTCCTAAGAAACATACAGTCATATAATTATATTAATGGCTATATATAGATATAATCTACTTCTTAAGATCTATAGAAGATTCTATGAAAAGAATGTAGTTTATAAAGTAGCAAGAAGCATTTTTTTAGGTTCCATTGGCCATTGTGCCCAATCCTTGCCAGTGATTCAATGCTGTAGTACATCAGCCTCTTTAGAAAAAAGTTTTTATTTTATTTTTTTACTGGATTTTAAGAGGTCTCTAAATTTGGATAGAAAATAAATTACATCCTTATTTTCATTAATTTCTATAGCTAAAGTTTAGTAAGTTATAAATTAAAAAAAAAAACAACAGAAAGCAAGACAGCATTGTTCTGAGCAGTCCATAGGTTTTACAGACTGCCAAAAGGGTTCATGATGCAAAATAAAAGTTAAGAATCCATGCTTTTACATAAATGCTTACATTTCTTAATAGTAAGTGTTGATTTTTCAAGAATTCTGCCTGTAGGAAAGTTTAAATGGATAAAGTAATAAATACTTAAAGCAGACTCATTGCAGAGGGCTCCTCAGTTTAATCATTCAGAGTAGAGTAAAATAAAATATAAAAATTTTGAACTGACTTCAGGAGCAGATATAAGATGTGGAGGAAAAGGGAATAGCATATAATGTACCCCTATTGCTGGTGAGACACAGTCATTTTTTGAAATATGCTCTGATTTCAGGGGAATGCTTTCTTAGACTGGCTCCAGTTGAATTTTGCTGGCAGTGTTTTGCATTTTACATTTTATGGCAATTTGCACCATGTTAGTCATAACATTTTCGACACCATTTTAGCTGTAAAATAGTTGCAGCTTGGCAGCCATCCCAAACTAATGTTCTCAACGCTTTTTCTGGCTCATACTACAGCTTCATGAAGCTGAGAAGTCTCCCAAATGAAAGGAACTTCTGAAGTCATTGTTTTAACCCATCCCCAATGTAATGTGATTTGCTTTGCCTTAAGATCATACAAAGGACTTACAAAGAAATGTAGGTATCTGGTACAGGGCTGGAGTATATAAGGAAAATATTTCTGATTGGGCAAGAAAAGGAGGAAAAATGCCATTCTAGAGATTGTGTTTTTATTTTTAAGGTAAAGGAAGCAAAAGCAGTCACATGTCTAAGTACTTGGTTGCTCTTCCTGTTCCTGACTGGTATCTTATTTTTCCTTCTTCCTTTTTATGGGCAGCTATTTCAGATCTGCAGCTGGTTTTACAAAGGTGATCAAAAATTCTGATACCAGTTGCTAAAAATAAAATTTATATGCATATTTTATTCCATGATGAGTTCATATGGCAAAATCAACATTGCCTCAGTCAAACTAAGACCTCTTAAACAGTAGCTTAACAAGGCCAAAATCTCCAACTGAATCCAGGGCCATCTCCAGTCATCTTGATATATGTCTGACCATGGAACCCAGATGGCTCCAGAGGAAAAAGTGAGGGATACACTCATTTAATACAATTCACTTGTATATATTGTGACTTCACCTCCCTGATGGTCATGGTCTCCTCTTTGAGAATGAAGGACAAACAATAACAGGTTTAGGAAAATGGAACGGCACTTGGTAAAAAGGCACTCCTTCCTACTTTGTGTTCCTTTGGTTGGTTCTTCTAAAAGTTTTCATAGATTTCTCCTAAAGTTGCATTGAGCGTCTAACATTAATCCTGAAGCAATTAGTGATATCCCTGATCTCTTTCTGACTAGTTATTGCCTGAATTTTCATTTTTGTAGCTAGTGGCTAAAGTGGCTTTCCTCTGGTCAAGATCCAAGACTTGGGTCTGAACTTTCTATTTATTTATGTCATTAGAAAGCATTTTTACTTTGCTTTTAAGAAAATAGATTTACTCCCTGTAAGGTTTTGTGTAGCAGCTTTACATATTATATAAGGCACACTTAAAGTGATTAGATATTAGTATAGCTTGATATCATGATCTTTTGTGGGGTTTTGGAACAATAAAAGAGAAACCTTGATAGGTATTGTTTGCATTTTTAATTCATTTTTTTCCAGTGGATTTACTAGTTTATAACATGGTGGATTGATGACCTTTAGTATTTAATTCTTCATATACAACTTTCAAGATATGAAAACAGAAATGAATCAGTAGTTGCCTTTAAAAAAAATAACAGATTTAAAAATTTCCTTTTGCTTTTGAATAATCTAGATTGCCCCCTGTATACTCTCTTCCTTTTCCTTCTCATAAAGCCATATTATATCAAAGAAAGATGAAGAAAAAAATCAGGAAAATTAACCAACATTTCCATTATATTCATATTGTAGATTATATAAAAGCAAGTTTATTGTAAGAGCATTGGAAAGATTGGTTAAAGACAGGTTATATAAAAAGCTGTAAATGCTAAACTGTATTACTTAATCCTGTAGGTAATAGAAAGTTCACTTTCTATTTTTAGAGTTTACTGAGTAGGAAGAATGATGTGGTTAGACACGTACTCTAGGAAAACTACTTTGAGCAATTGGAAGACAAAAAGTACTGGAAGGGAAAGAGCCTTTGGGCTGGAGTACCAAGGCTGTTTCTATAGTTCAGTTGAGAGATGGGAAAGGCCTGAACTAAGGTAGGTGGAAAAAAGGGAAATATATGAAAGATACTGTGAAGTTTGGTGTTGTGAAGACAATAGGTTATATAGGTAGAATGAAGACATGAAGGATTAAGGATCATGGGTTGTAACCTTGATGACAGGTAGTATGGTAGTGTCCTCAACAATAAAAGTGAAGTTTAGAAGATAGATTGGGATGATTGATGGATGGGAGAAAAAATTAGTTTTATTTTGCATATGTTGTATTTGAAATGTTTTTGGGAAATCTTGTTTTGAGATAATCAGTAGGTGCTGCATGACTAGTACTCAGGAAAGAACATAAAGTTGTATATCTGGGCATCAGCAGGAGCTGATAAAATCACCACATGAGATAGTACTGAGATTAAAGTTAAAAGGACCCAGGAAAGAGCCTTGGGTTAATGGATTTGATGTAGATGAAGATTCAACAAAAGAAACTAAAACATGGCCAAACAATAAGAGGAGAACCAAGAAATAATAGTTATGAAAACCTGGAAAGGAAAGAGTATTCAAGAGGAGATAATCAACAATGTCAGGTATTACAGAGAGGTCAAGAAGCATGAGGATGAAGAAAAGATCATCAGATGTGGCAATAAAGAGATCTTTGGTTACTTGGGTCAGGATAGTTTTGTGAAAATATGTCGACAAAAGATAAAGAGACCTCTTTGAGAAACAGTAGACCACTCTGTCTAGAAGGTATTGAGTATGAGGAGAGCAATACAACATGATTCTGATAAAGTAGATTGGAGCCAACTGATAATGGCTTTAGATTATAATCTGAAGGATTCATATTTTTTCTTTGATATAACACAGAGCTATTATTTTTGAACAAGAAAGTGACATAGACAGGCTTAGGCCTCAGTAAGATAATATTGACAGCTTTGCAGAGAGTTTAAGGAAGCCAATTAGCAGACCCCTTCTTTGGGAATGTCAGCCATTATAGCCTAGAACTACTGCTTTGCATACAAGTCCTTCATAAATATTCATTGAATGAATAAGCTGATTGCAGTTTGTGGTATTTACTTGTTTTAAGTGAAATTGTTTTTTAGAGATCTGATTTAAAAGTAGTATGCTGGCAGCTCTCACACACACTTGTTACATTTCTGTATTAGATAATTAATGGACAAGATATGTATTCATCAGTTTTTAGAGGGCAAATTCCATCATGTGTGTGTCTCTTGAGTGGTGCCAAGCAGGATGTGGGTTTTCATTTAACAATGAAGATGACTTTAAATATGACCTATGTAAAGATATTTCCAGCTATCATTACCTGGGCTTTTAGCTCAGAGATTTCAGCATTTCTAAGGTAGGTCCTTGAGAATTTTCCAGAATTTGATTAATATTTAATATTACTGGGAATTTACAAAGAAGAAAAAGTGGAGAGGACTTCTGATGAAGGTGGCAATGTTAAAAGGGGCAGACGAGCCTAGCTTTCCCAAGAAAATCTCTAGCAAAGATTTAAGAGGGTTCTGCATAAAGTCATTATCAATAAAAACCAAAGAGAAATGACAGTACGTTCCATCATCCAGTTTAGCACTGCATGAGGAGGTGTGGGGGCTATTGACCCTCTGAGCTGATGTGTTCCAGGCAAGCAAGGAGCACAGCCTACATACATCTCCTGAAGTCAGCAGGATCTCAACCTTCACCTGGAGGAGCCTCATCAGGAAACACCACCAGTCTCTGTTAGATCACTGTGTGTAGAAAGAGGCTCAGGTGGTCCGTACGTGCTTTCAGGCTCACTATGATGTTCCAAAGCCTCTTTCCAGATCCTCAGAAAGAGACAAAGTAAGATTACCTAGAGAGGGAGGTGGTGCAGTCTCTATGCTGCCTGTATGGTGAAAATACACTAAGAAGCCTAGCATCTTTTATGTATGAGTATCTCAATTATTTGCAAGGTACACCAGGACATGAAAGAGGCAGAGACAAAACAGAAACTAATAAATGGAAACCAAAAGGAATATACAAATTACTCAGATATGTATGATGCACTAGGGCATATAAGACATAAGCAAGTATAGAATAGTAGAAATTTTAATCATTTCCATTATCAATAACAATGCCATAAAATCTTACATGTATAAATATATAATATTTTATTTTATAAAATAAATTAAAATTTTAATATATAAATTAATAATATACATATTAAATAGAATAAATAATTTTAAAAACCAAAACAAATAAAATATTATATAAAATATGAATTATATATATAATTTATTTATATATACATAAAATATGTGTATATATAAATATATAAATTATACATATAATCTTGCTGTTGCCATGCACAATGATCTCCTAGTTCTTACTTTACTTAGCATCAGTTTGTATAAGTCTCTCCAAGCCTCTCTGAAATCATTTTACTGATGTTTCTTACAGAACAATAATATTCCATAACTTTCATATGCCATAATTTATTTAACCATTCTCCAATTGATAGGCATGGTCAATAATTCCTATCTAAAACCAAGAACAAGCATTATATGTAGAGATTTATAGTATCCAAATTAAGGGAGATTATTATTTGTATTGTCCAGATCACATTAGAGAGTTCTTGTTTTGTGGAAGGTAAATAGAATTTTGTAGGTTTCCTAGAAGCCATGTCATATAAAGATTCACTGAAAATCTGGAGATGTTCAGCCTGTAGATTGGAAGATTTAAGAATGGGCATGTCTTGACATATTTGGAGGCACTTTATAGCATTGAGAGGGTAGAACTAGGACCAATGAGTGAGAGTTGGAGAGGTTGAATTTGTTGCTGCTTTAGGAAGATTTTTCTGGCAATATCTCTCCATCAGTGAAATGGATTACCTCATGAAATAGTAAAATAACTCTATTACGTAACATTACATGATAAACATGAGACAATGGCAAGTACTGTGAGAGGTATAAGAAGAAATCATTACCAACTGGGTGAATCAGTGAAGGCTTTATGGAGGAAAGGGCATTTGAGTTGGGTAAAGGAATTCATTCCATGAAAAATCACAGGATAATAGATGTAGAGGTGCAAGGAACATTTGAAGTACTATCCACTTATTTTACCAGTTAATATTGAGGTGCAGAGAGTTTATATTACTTGCCTGAAGATACATTGCTTATAGAGTCAGGGTTTGAACTGAGATTCTTGGTCTCTAAATCTAGGATACCATGAAGAGTACAATGCTGCTTCTAAGTTAGAATACATCCCAGAGAACAACCTTCATCAGAGAAGCAGAAGAGTATGGCAGATGTTTAGAGACCAAAGAATATTTATGTATTATTCAGTTTGACTGAATACTATGGTGAAAGCAGTAAAGTAATATAAGATAAGGTTAGAAAGGTCATAATAATAACTCACATTTATGTGGCATTATTTTCCAAAATACATAACTCTGTGAGATAAATAATGTAAATGTTATTGTCTCCTTTTGCAGTTAAATAAAATAAGACTTTGAGAAAGTCTATGATTTGCCTATGATCACATAGCAAGGAAGTATCTGAATTGAAATTCAATCAAACATCTCTCTTGAGAACAGTGTTCTGTTCACAATGCCACATCAATAAATTGTGGGGCCATATTCTGAAGTACCTTAGAGTTTGAACTTCATTTAGAATGTAAAAGATGCTTTTAGTTGAGGACTGACATGATCAGATAAATATATGAGAGATTTTTCTAGCTGTAGCATGAAGAATGGATTGGAATGGGAAGATTAGGTCACTATTACTATAATCCAGGTGGGTGGTAATGATGACCTGTGTCAGAGTAGTATTAGTGGGAATTGAGAAGAGATGATAAATCTATAAAATATTGCCAGGGGCAAAATTGAAAGGACTTAGTAACTGAATGGGAAAGAGAAGAGTCAAATGTGACTCTTATATTTGATAACCATTTTTCAGAGATGCTGAAGAAAAGAGTCCTTTTTTTTCCCCAGTAGGAGTTAGACTAGGTAACTTAAATTTGCTTCTAATTATGTGATTCTCTGATTGATCCCAAATTATATAGCCCCTTAGATTTAGGCTTAGAATGCCTTTTCTCTTCTAGATTGCTTATTGCCCAGTATCCAAATTGAATCTTTTAAAAGATAAGAGAATGGGAACAGGCTTTTGGCTTAGAAGTGAAGGTACTGAGGAATTCTTTATTAATAGTCAGAATTGTTAATCAGTTAAGCCTGATTAAGGAACTCTAGTTACAGAATTGTCATCATCTACTTCATTTAAGCCATTGTGATTATTCAGGCTGTGAAGCTGCGGGTTCTTTTTTGAATTATAACCCAAGAGATAGTGATTTCTGATGTGTAAAGAAAAGCATTTTATGTAGGAAAATACTATTAATATTCATACGCTGTTTTTATTTTTTATTTTTCTAGTGGCAGGAGAACTATTCCAAGCTGATGCTCCGAGAAGCCAATAGGATCCCTGATTTTCTGCATAAGGAAGTTCAGCAAGCCTTTCTCACCTTGCGGAAGCATGGCTGCTTATTCCAGGATCTTGTTCGAATCAAAGGGAAAAATTTACTCACACCGGTATCTCGTCTTCTTATTGGAAATCCAGGGTACACCTATAAGTATCTGAACAGCAGGCTCTTCACTGTACCATGGCCAGTGGAAGGTTCCAACATAAAGTATACTGAAGATGAAATATCTGCAGCTTGTAGAGCTTTCTTTAAGCTCAATGACTACCTGCAAAAAGATACAATCCAGGCTTTAGACAAGTTACACTTGATCAAATCTGAGCAAAATGAAGGCAGCACAATCTTTGGAATGGTACCAGAACTCTCCAAGAGTGGTTTGGACATGGGAGATGATATAGAACTTAAGAAGAGGACAGCATACAACTTGACTTTGTTAAATTACATGGATCCCCAGAAAATGTCCTATTTGAAAGAAGAGCCATATTTTGGGATGGGGAAAATGGCTGTGAGCTGGCATCATGATGAGAATTTAGTAGAAAGATCAACAGTTGCAGTATACAGTTACAGTTGTGAAGGTATAAAGGCTGTAGAAAAACATGCTTGAGTAAATTTTGACTAGCATGCCTTAATTCCTAGAGCTCTCTTATTTATGATTATTTTTATTTTAAAATGTTCTTCATTTTTCATAATATCGCAATTTTTGCAAGATATCTCTCTCTTTGAGTCTAGATTTGTACTTGTTCATTATAACTCAGGAATATCACATTTTCACCTACAGGAAAGGCTATCATTCCACTTTGCTTATGCTTAAGGGAGACAGACAGACAGACAGACACAGAGAGAGAGACAGAGAGAGAGGCCTTGATTTTTTTTGTAGCTCGCTATATCTCTAGAACCTTGAGCAGACTGAAGTGCTGCTCTAATTGACTTGCTGATAAAGGGCCAGGAAAACAGAAATCACTCAAATTTTTCCAGGTTACCTCAGGTACACATTTCCAGTCTTTCAATAATATTTTATTACAGTTGATTTCACTACCTTTAGAGGAGCAATTTGTCAACTCTAGACTTGCCCTTGGCTTCATAATACTTTTCATACTGATTCTGAAGCCAGCTCACAACCCACTATGCTGCACTGCCTACTGATTTTAGTTATTTATAAAAATTCTTTATCATAAAGTAGCACTATAATGATGATATATGAATCCTTCCTTGCCAAAATCATGCAGGGTTGGTTTTACAAACAGGTATTCCCTATATTTTTAGGGCCCTGCCCAGATCCTTTCTGGATATATAAGTAATCCTATATGGGTGTGCCCATTGATTTTCCTGTGATGGCTCAAAAATCTCCATGAATCTCCTGAAATTTAAATTATATAAGGTATTAGCTAATGTCTTTGAAATAAGGTTAGTGGTACAGCTTCAGAAAGAAGTATTATGTGGCTAGACTCATATTCTTTTTTCTTCTTGCTTCTATTTCTATGAACCTAACAATCCTGATCTTTTTCCTATCAGTGCTTGAAGGATAGTGGCTAGATGGAGAGGCTCAGGAAGTTGTTACCCTGTTTGGACCTTTACCAGGATCTCTTCTGGATTTTAGGAAAGCCATCCAACAGATAGATGTAGTCACTTCAAGGGCAAATTTCTTTTCTTCCTGGTCTAAGCAGATGTCCTTGAATAGCTGTATTTCCTCTGATGTCTGTCAAGGGCAGAGGAATGGCTTTGGATTGGTATGTACTTTCTGAATTTTGTTACTTAATTCGGTAGTTCTTATTAAAATTATCTTTTTGAATTGTTGGGGTATTCCATTTGGCTCTGGTTCCATATTGCTACCTTTTCTTCTAACAGTGTTTCCAGCATAGTAACAGAAAGTCATCTTTATATCCATCTCTCCAACAGAACCAACTCGGTTGCCTTCTATATGTAAGACACTCTGCTAGGTGCTGAGAATAAAGAAAAAAAAATGATACAGTTTCTCAAGTCCCCAAATACTTATATTCTGAAGATGAAGAGGTGAGGAGATTGGAAGAGGATAGTAACAAAGACAGTTAAAATACAAAATATTTGTCAGCCAGCTTCTTAAAATGAAGGTCAAGTAGTACATTTATGTGACAGGTACTGTATCAGGTATTGTATCCCCTGCAGTAAAGGTTGCCTTTTTTTGCTGTTTCTCACACATGATATGCTACCTCTTTTCCCCTGCTTTTGTACCCACTTGTCTCCCCTCTGGAATGTTCTTCTTTATCCCCAGAATGTGTACCTTCCTTACTGCCACTTAGATTTCCTATTTTCCCTCAAAGTTCATCCCAAGCCCTGCTGACTACATGGTTCTCCCTACTTTCAGGAAGGAAGGAAAGAAGGAAGGAAAAAAGGAAGAAAGAAAAGAAGGAAGGAAAGGAGGGAGGCAGGGAAAAGAAAAGGAGGGGGAGAGGAGGAAGGAAGTGGTGCTTCCTATTCAGAATTGCCTTATATTTATTTGGTCTATATTTTTATGTACTTTTTTGTGACCATCTCTAGAAATAAGTAAGCTTCTTGAAGATAGAGTTTCTTTGTTTTTTTTTTTTCATTTTGTCTATATCTCCCAGAACCTGGAGATTGTTGTTGATTGGTTAATTGGTTTGTATAGCTGGAGCTGATGACAATCATGAGAGGGCTAGAAATAGGGCTTTAGAATAAATTGTAGTTGAAAAAATGTCTTTCAGTTGAAGAGATAAGGAGAGGCTTCCTAAAGGATAGGGCAGCTGTGCTGACCATGAAAGGAACAGAAGGATGCTGATTGGTGGATATAAAGGGATTGTAAATTTCAAGCCTAAGAAACAGTTCACACAAATAATAATTTGTTGTTCAGTCATTTTTTTCAATTCTGACTCTTCATGAACCTATTTAAGGTTTTCTTGGCAAAGATAATGGAATGAATGGTTTGCCATTTTTTTACTCCAACAAATAATAATAATAGTTAACATTTATATAGTGCTACTGTGTGCCAGGTACTGTATTAAGTGCTTTATAAGTATTGTCTTATTTGGTCTTTACAACAACTTTGGGAAATATATGGTATCATTATTCCTATTTTACATTTGAAGAAGCTGAAGCAAACAGTGATTAAGTGATTTTCCTAGGTTCATATTGCTATTAAGTGTTTGAGATTGGATTTGAATTCAGGTCTTCCTGCTTCCAGGTTTATTATTTGATCTACTCCATATAAATGCATAGGAATAGAAAATAATTTGTCATTTTCAGTCCCAGATACTATCTTCAGTTACCAGTTGAGGTCTAATTTGGTGGCAAGATGTTCCATCAGTTTCCCTGAATCTTAAGTCATGCTCAAAACTTTTTCACCAATCTGTTGGTATCCCATTGGAAGGAACTGAGATAATCTAAGCTTTTGTTCAGGAAGTTAAGAAATACTATATCTGGGAATGCTGATGTAAAAGTATAATAGAGTTAGTTCCCTTCTTCTCTAAAGAAGTGACTTTTCTGAACTTGATGCCACTGGTGTATGATAAAAGTAAAGGGCCACAAAAAATGCTTTTGTGTTCAGATATATTCTTCAGTTTAATAGTCTTTTTGTATTCCCATAGCAAGAGATACAGCCTTCCTTCTCAGTTTTGAAACCTGGAATAGCATTTGAGACAGTTTTGAGTTTGGTTTTTTAAATAAGCAGCATATATTGGGAGAAGTAACTAAATCAGACCTTTAGTAAACAAAATTATAATGTACTTTTAAAAAATGGTAACATACCGACCACTGTAACATTGGGGCAGCATCTTTGGTTCAACTCTCAATTATAGACAGATCTTTGGCAGGGTTAGGTGATCAAATAGAAAAATAACACTTATGAGACAGAATTTTTTTTTTCTTCTGGACCCCAGTATAGACATCTCATTTGAAATGAGCTATTTTATTGTTAGAGAGAACTAGGTGATCCACTGGATAGAGTGCTGGATCTAGAGTCAAGAACAGTTTTGGACAGTTCTAATTGTTAAAAAAGGTTTCCTTTGTATTAAATTGAAATCTGCCAACTCAAGAAGATCTTAGTTCAAATCCAAATTCAGACTGTAGCTGTGTGACTCTTGGAAAAAGCACTGAACTTCTGACTTCCTCTACTGAAAAATGGGTATTATAATAACCTACTTCACAAGATTGTTGTGAGGATCAAATGGGATAATATCTGTAAAGTACCTGGCAAATAGCAAAATGCTTATAATATTAACCCTCTCCTTAAAGTCTTCCTCAAGAAATGGTTTCAAATATAATCTTGGTGATGGACTTTTTTTTTCCTGAGGACTAGACTACCAAAATTTGCTGTAAAGTCATGAAGTTCATGGTCACAACAATTTATGAGAATAGTCTGCTAAGTTGTAGAGTTGCTGACATCTGTGCATAATGGTGGGATCCACACTGATAAAATTGCCTTGAAATGTTGAACTATCTTATAATTATTTGCTTGAACTTTAAGCCAAGCCCCATATATTCGGTTCATTTAGTTTTTTTTTTTTTGTTTTTTTTTTGGGGGGGGGGATACAGTAGGATATAGTAGGAATTGGATTGAAGAGAGTGACTTTCTAAATTAAACTGCTTTGATTTTTGTCTCTGTTCACTCCCCCCTCTCCTTAAAAAAAATCAACCCTCAATTTGGCAGGACTTAAGTTTTGGGCATTAAAAGGGGCTTTATGATGATTCTATTGTTTTTAACTTTCTAAAACAATGAGAACTCAAAAGTTCAGCGTCTTTCATTTCTTTGTCAACACTATTTAGTAGGAATTGGATTGAAGAGAGTGACTTTATAAATTAAACTGCTTTGATTTTTGTCTCTGTTCACTCCCACCTCTCCTTAAAAAAATCAACCCTCAATTGGACAGGACTTAAGTTTTGGACATTAAAGTTTTGGACAAAAAATTTATGATGATTCTATTGTTTTTAACTTTCTTAATGAGAAAACTCAAAGTTCAGTATCTTTCATTTCTTTGTCAACACTATTTTTTCCCTCTGAAGTGTTTATGCTGTTTTAAATGAGCCAGTCATAGAATCACAGAATCTGAGTGTTTGAAGGACTGTTTAATTTGTACCTGGGTGATAGTATCTTTTATCACATGCCCTACAAGTAGCTATTCAACCTTCACTTGAATATCTTTAGTTATGGGAAACTCATTACTTTTCAAAATAGTCCATTTTATTTTTGGACAGTTCTAATTTTTAAGTTATAATTGTTTCCTTTATACTAAGCTTAAATGTGCCAACAAAGAGTCTTAGGGATATAATTTAGAGTAGAAGAAAATTTTAGAGATCACATTATCCAACTTCTTCTCTTTCTCAGGGATGAATGAGGCCTATAAGGGGAAAGGACTTGCTCAAAGTCACAAAAGTAACAACAGAATGATTACTGAAGTCCATGTTTATTCCAAAGTCAGTGTTTTTTCCTACAGTACTTCTTCAGCTATTGCTTTGATCATGAGTCTCCCTCTGTGGCCAAAGACAGTCAGTTTTGTTGTATTCCTTCCCTTTCCCAACCTTAAAATTATTCAGTGTAACTTTACTATCTCTTTTAAGTATTTTCTTCCCTAGTTAAATATTTTTTGTTTCTTCTGCTAGGTTTTGTATGGCTAGCATTTATTAAGCACTGGCTATATGCCAGGCAATTACTATGCTAAGGGCAGAAGATTAAAAAAAAAAGTAAAAACATATTCCCTAAAGAAGTTCATGTTGTATAATTTATCCTATTTAGCATGTATTGGATTACCTGTCATCTGGGGGTGGGGAGTGGGGGGAAAGAGAGGAAAAGCTTGGGAAAAAAAAGTTTTTGCAAAGGTCAATGTAGAAAAATCACTCATATGTTTTGTAAATAAAAAGCTTTATTATTAAAAAAATTTTACAAAAAAAAAAAGAAGTTCATGTTGTAATGAGAGAGACAGTATGCAGACAACTAAGTATATACATACAGACTGTAAATGGAAGATCATTTTACAGGGAAAGTAAGTGGGTTAGGAAGGGGTGGGAAAGATTTTTTGCTGATGAGATTTAAGCTGATTTTTTTAAAAAAGCTTTATTGATGTTTCATTTTTACACCAAAAACACATGTAGATTACTGCAACTTTGTAAGAGGCTTTTCTTAGAAAATAAAAGTTAAGTAAAATGAATTATACTATGACATCATCTGAATGTACATGCAACATCTGCATCTATAGAACTCCCTCTCCTTTTTTAAGTGAACATAAATCTATATTGTCTCCTTCCCATCTCCTCCCTTGGAAAAAAAATTCTTGTCACATATGTGCATAGTCATACAAAACAAATCTCCTCACCTGCTGTATAATAAAATGTTTTATTCTTCACACTTAACTCATCACCTTTCTGTAAAGGATACCATGTTTAACCATTGGTCCTCTAGAATCATGGTTGGTTATTATATTGATGATAGTTTCAAAGTTTTCAAAGTTGTTATTTTTCCTATTGTTGTGGTATAAATTATTCTCCTAATTCTATTCCTTTCATTATTCATCAGTTTATAAAAGTCTTTAATATTGTTCATTTTTATAATGTTGATATTGTAGTCTAAATTATCCTTCTGGTTCTATTTACTTCAGTTCACAGAAGTCTTTCTTTGCCTTTTGGAAAAGATCTATTTTCTCTTTTCTAAGAACTCTGTAGTATTCTATCACATTTATATATCACAACTTATTAAATCATCCCTCAATGTATAGGTATTCTGTAAATTTCCAGGTTTTTGCTACCACAAAATACTTATGAATATTTTAATATATAAACAACCTTTTCCTCTTTCTTTGATCTCTTTTGGGTACAGGCTTAATAGTTATATAGCTAGGTCAAAAGACATTTATTTCACTGTTTAATAATTTTTTGTATGTAATTTTAGTTTACTTTCTAGAATAGTACCCAATTACAAATCTACCAGCAGTGTATCAATGTACCCATTTTTTTCACTGTCCTTCCAGCATTAATTGGATTTTCCTTTTTTTTTTATGTTTGCCACTCTGTTGGATGTGAGATGTAACAGAATTGCTTTAATTTGCATATCTCTATGATGTCATATCACCATTGAGGCTATTGCAGAATGGTTTTTCTTTTTTTCTTTTTGAGTATTTATGAAAATATTTATTTTATTTAGTTAATGCTTATTTAATGATTTTCCCTAGTTATATTCAAAACAAAATTTTTTTGCATGTTTCTAAAATTTTTTTAAATTCTATGTTCATTTCCTCATCCCCACCCACAATTAAGAAACCACTTGTGAAATTATTTAAAACATTTCCATAAAAGTCAATTTATGGGGGGAAAAACAGGTTTCCCACCCTAATAAAAATAAAAGCCCTCAAGAAAAATTAGGTTTAAAAAAAAAAAGAAAGAATGCTTCAGTCTTTATTCAGACACAATTAGCTCTTCCAGATATAGACAGGATTTTTTATCATAAGTCTTTCAGAGTAGTTGTGGATGATTATATTACTAAGAACAGCAGTCGCAGAATGGCTTTTCTGATAAATTTGTATCAGTTCCTTATATAGCTTAGTAATGAAATCTTTATTAGAGAAATTTGAGGGAAGGATTTTTTTCCTAGTTGTTTTCCTTTTTGGTTTTAGCTTTATACTGTTTGTGCAATTAAAAAATGTAATCAAAATTAAACATTTTATCCTCCATGATCTTCATTTATTTATTTATTTTGGTTATGAACTTTTCTCCTATCTATAGATTTGATGAGTATTTTTTCTATTTCTTTAATTTGTAATATGACCTTTGCAAAAATCTAGAGCACACCCCCATTTGAAACTTATCTGTGTATAAGGTATAAGTTATTCTAAATTTAAATCCTATTATGCTTTTCATTTTTTCCAGGAATTGTCAAACGTACCAATAGGTGGGATTTTTGTGTTTATCAAATACAAAGATATTGATACATTCGTTTCTTTGTGTTGTATACCTAATATCTTCAACTGATCAATTTCTTTATTTTTTAAGTAGTATCAAATTGATTTAGTAATTATGGCTTTTGCCAGTGAAAATACCTAGAGTCAAGAGAGAATATCTTGTTCAAGGAACAGTAAGGAGACTAATGTCTCTGGATTGCAAAATATGTGTATAAGACATCAGAACATTGGAAATGTAGATTTTCTATTTAGTCTAGGAGGTGATAGGGAACTGCTGGAGTTTATTGAGGGGAGGGAACTGTGATATATGGTCAGATCTTTGCTTTAGGAAAATCATTTGAAAGCTGGATGAAAGATGGACTGGAGTGGGGAAACTCAGCTTACTAGCTATAGTCTTCAAATCTCATCTAAAACCTACCTTCTAAAGGAAACCTTTCTGATATTCCTTTATTCTAGTGCTCTCCTTTTGTTCATTATTTCCAATTTATGCTATATATAGTCATTTACATCTTACTTCCCCTTTAGATTATAAGCCTTTTTTTTTTTTTGGCTGAGGCAATTGGGGTTAAGTGAGTTGAGACTATGAGCTTTTTGAGAGCAGGAACTTTTATCTTTCTTTGTATCTCCAGTGCTTAGCAAAATGTCTGTCCTATCATAGATGCTTGATACATATTTGTTGACACTGATATAAGCCTAGTTATCACCCCTTTGTACTTGTGTAGTTGATTTTTTAAAAAACTTATATATAGGACTATACATTTATTTCCATTAAACTTCATATCATTAAATTTTATGTCATTTATAAATTTCTTGAACCTGCCATCTATATTCTTATTCAAATTATTGTAATTTTTATTATTTTTAATCACAGGGCTAAGGGGAGACTTCTGTAGTATGTTCTGTAGCACAATGCCTGTAACTTAGTGAGTGTTTCAAAAAACATTTTTTCATCATTTATTTTCCCCATTCTTCCATTCAGTCAGTCAGCCACCAGAAATATCTTTCCAGGATGACATTAATTAGTTAATCACTGTTCTTTGGCAAGTATGTTAAACTAGTTCCAAATCTGCCTAGGTGTACTTTGATCTAGTTCATATGCCTTTGTCTTGACCATAAGGATATTAGGAAATACTATAACAAATGCTTTACCTAAAACCCAGGGATATTCTGTATACCTGTAGAATTCTCCTGCCAAGTTAGTTTTGCAGGATCTTTCCCAGAAAAGAAAATGAGATTAGCCTGGCATGACTTCCTTTGGGTTATTATTTCTATGGCTAGAGGTCCCTGAGTTGTAGTTTGTGTAGGATCAGTATAATTATATGCTTTCTCCTGCAGTCAAGGGTAACACATATTGTTTAGTAAGAAGTCTGGAATGGTACAATTTTTAAACCAGTTGATTGGCATTGTTAGCCTAAGTACCACTAAGAAAAATCTTTGACTTTCCATTCAACCTGTATGCATTAACTGTCAACAATTACTTGTGTCTTTTTGTCATGGGCCAGATTTTTACTTCCTAGGAACTAAAGATGTTTGTTTTTTTATGGTCTGACACTCAAAGCCTTGAATTTGGTGCTTTGAGAAAAAATATTGTAATGGCTTCCATTGCTATTTTAATTCTGTTGTTTATGTTCTATTATAGCTTCCTTATCACTAATTTAGAAATGAAACATTTCTTTAATTTTGTCCTTAGAGAAGAAAATAACCATAAATAATGCTCAAGACTTTTAGTTGATTCCTATGAATTAATCGGGATTTTGGTTTAATTCTATTATTCTGTAATAATAATTACAAATTAAAGAACAGACAAATAAAGACTAAATTCAATAAATTACATTAAATTAAATAAATTACAATTAAATAATAGATTGCATTATGGAAAAAAAAACTATCCACCTTGACATAATTTAAAGATAATAGAGAACTAACAAGATGAAAAGTTAAAAAAAAAAAAGAAAAAACTAAAAAAATTGGTTCTAAATAATTAATATTTTAACTATGACAACAGCAACAACAACAACTGGATTTGCAATTTTGTAGTGATAGGGCATTCCCAGTGAGGAAAGAAATGCCTGGGACATTTGAGAGGTTAAGTGGTTTGAGGTTACATAGTCAATATATGTCAGAGGTGGACTGCAACTCCGGCCTTCCGGACTCTGAGGCCAGGTCATTATCACACTGCCTACTAATTAATGTGAACTTTTTATTACCATACAGCATCATGGAAGTTGTGTATGTCATTAAATACTTCAGATTAACTTTGACATAGATTTTATATGTATATAACATTACACTCAGTAAATGCATGCATCTTCATAGTGTATGGTTAATGTAGTAGGATTGTATAGCTTCAGCATGATTATAAGTAATATTGATGGTAGTATTTTTATCTTTTTAACTGGAATACTTTTATTTTGTAAATTGGATTGAGATATTAAACCTTTTCAGCATCTCAGATCCTGAATAGTCACTTGAATTCATAATCTAACATTTAGGCTTATACTTTAGTAAGCTTTAGCATTTAGTCAGTTTTGTCTCTCTAATGAGGTTATTGAGTACATTCAGATAATACATCAGATTCACTGGATGATTTTTTAAAATTCATTTAGTATAATTAAGACTTAAAGGCCAGTAGGATCATCTTGTATGTTTCCAAACGTCACAAGGGAGCAGGAATAATCAGTTGTAGTTGGTATGGATAATTATAAACTGTTCTCACTTAGAAAGTTATTCTGGATGCTGTGTTGTACTTAAGCAATAAAAATATATATCAAATGGCAACAGTTCTCCTCTCCTAAGAAAACAAATAACAGCACACACCAACAAAAATTATTTTAACGAGCACATTCCAAAGGTCCTGGATTTATGAGGAGATTCCAGGGAATTTTGATTGAAATTGCTGTCTCTGATTGTAGTTCTAAATTTTATTGGTGCCATATTGAGAACAATGCTGTTGCTGGAAGGGATAGGAGGAACATGACCTCCTCAGCAGAGTTATCCCACAAAGGTTAATTCTTTTTACAATATCCATGATCTGTGGCATTAAAAATGCCTTGAAAAGTATAATATTTGCAGTTTTCTCTTCTCAAATTAAGTTACAGTTTATTTGGCCAAGGAGAGAAATATGAAAAGCCCTTTCTAAGATGTTTGCATCGATTTTTCCCCACAGTATTCGCTAGCTGTTATTTTCCCATTTGTGCCCTCTGTAAAGAAACAATCTGCAGCAGCAGCCTGAACCCAACCCCTGTGGGTTGGACAAAGAGAACAGAGAGGAATGGACAGAGAGATAGACACACATGTGATTTTCTTTTTTCCAAATTTAAGCCCAGGTAAAGTTATATGGCAAAGTGCTTACTTTCTTCATTGTAGTTTCCCTCATATAATAATGAGAATAAGCATGTATATAGTATTTTAATGTTTGTAAAATGCTATACATATTAATTCAATCCTCACAGTAATCATGAAAGGTAGATGCTATTATCACCCCCATTTTACAGATGAGGAAACTGAGTCACAGTATTTATGAATATCAAAGGTAGAATGAAATTTTCTTGCATAAAAGTTTTGTTAAAAGATGGTTTATTCTTTATACTCAGTAGTTACATAGAAGGATATTCATAATTTAGTTTAATGTGTATATGGCAATGGAGTAGGAACTGCTCCACTAGAGAATCAACTGGAACTTACCAGTTAGGCAATACAGTTCCTTTCCTTTCCTTTTTTCTTTCTTGCTTTTTCCTTTCCCTTAAGGCATCATGTCCTTCCCTGCTGATGCTCTGCTCAAAGGAATATAAATTTTGATCACTGAAATTTTTGGGGTTTATGGGCTAAGGACCATACCTTAAATTCAAATCATCCTGGCTGTCATTGATTGACCTACAGAAGGTCCCAGACCAAGCCTCAACCAGTCATTGTTTGGGTCCTAATTGGCTCAGAGTGAAATGTAAATAACAGTTATTTCTATTTTGACCAGAAGCCCTAAGGGTCTTCCCCTTCCAGATTGATATATTTTTTTTGATTAGGTAAAAGATGATATTCTCTTCCTTATTTTTTTACCTAACCTTAATCACTGATTAGCTTCAGTCAAACTGAGACCTGTTAAACACTGTAGCTTTAAAAGGCCAAGCTCTCCCACTGCATCCACAGCCATCTCCAAGCGTCCTGATCTATATCTGGCCACTGGACCCAGATGCGCTGGAGGGGAAGGTGAGGCAGGTGACCTTGCATAGCCCTCCCTCGTTTACATCCAATTTCACTTGCATGTCACAGCATTACTTCCCCAGTGTCATGGTCATCTTGGAGAACAAAGGGCAAACAACAACAACAATAGTGTGTATATGGAAGTAGTGGTCTCTAGACTGAAATGCTCAAAAGTATGTCTGAAAAAGGAGGAGGATTGGTTATGTAGGAAGAGTGAGGTATGAGTGATCCCTAGCTCCTTATTCTGCCTTCCTGTCTACACATTGACAGGAGATCTAGAGAAAGAGCCCCCTCACACATTAGATGACTGACCTATGGTTTATGGTTAAGGACTGCCCGAGATAAGAAAACATGGATGAATTGGAACTGTTGAAGGGGATGCTCACATTGATGAAGTCACATATCCATCAAAGAAAGATGTAGGTAGACATTTTTTTAATAATTGATGTTTTGGGGTTTTGTAGGTTCACACAAATATGTGTTGCTATAGTATAGTATAGCTTCACTAATATGTATTGCTTTAATAAGCAATCTTCATGCATCATTGTGTCTAAAAAAATTCATCACCTTGTATAGACTTTCTGGAGAACGTCTAACTTTGTTAGGCTTGGTCCCTATCCACCAGAAATGTTTTTCTGGGCCTTGAGTCACCACTAGCTTTGGTGTCCTTCAGGGATAGTCTTCATGAACTTGAGGTCTATTCTGTGCCAAAAATGAGAAATCATTTTAAGTGGATTAAAATGATTCTATTTTAAATAAATTTTAATAAGAAATAAAATTTATTTTAAAAATAAATAAATTTTAAATAGTCTTAAAATGATGCTAGTCTGTGTCCTGTTTATATAGGAGTTGCAATATACAACACAAGAAAAGCATCCTTTACTTGTCTTGGACTTAGAAGCAAGATTTTGTATCTTTGTGTCCTTGCTCATATTGTTCCTCTCTTCTTTCATGAGTTCTCTTTCTCTGGCTTGCTCTATAATGGCTTTTCCAAAACCTGTTCCTTCTAGGCTTAGTTCAAGTTACCATACAAGACATGATGCAATTTCCCCGCCATCCTGACCATGGGGCAGGTATCGGAGCTGGCATTCACTCTGCTCTTCTTCCAACAGGTCCTGAAGTGATTGATGAAGATGAGCCAAGTCCAGAAGGGAGAGACCCTGCTCTGTGGCATGTTGGCCTAAAGATAGCCTGGGACATAGAGACACCCGGTTTGGCAGTACCGCTTCATCAAGGAGACTGCTATCTTATGCTAGGTAATCCTGGAAAGAGTGAAAGACACTAATTGCCCCACGTTTGTGGCTGTGTATTTTTCCCATGTACTATATGAGGAATGGAAACATGGTATAGTGGATAGAATGGTGGATGTGAAGTCAGAAAAGGGCCATGTTCAGATTCTTCCTAGGACACTATTTGTGTGATTCTGAGGACTTAACCTTTGCTGACTTTAGTTTCCTCATCTATAAAAAGGACATAATAATTGCACTACTTCATGGAGTTATTGTGAAGACTCAGGATGTAAAGAGCTTTGTAAATCTCAAAATGCTATGTAATGTCAGCTATTATTGTGATCATAACTGGCATTTTTATGATTTTATGTTTATTAAGCATTCTCCTTGTGAAATCTTTATGTGGCATAATAGTGCACGTTTTAGTGTCTGAATTTTATTGACATGACTGAGGCTCTACAAAGTTAACTATGTTGGCCATGGTGTCACACCTGTTAAGTGGCAGAGCCATGAATTGATGCCACATCTCCAAATCCAGTACTCTTCCTTAAAAGAGGAGCTCAGATGTCATCTGAGTTTAATGAAATTGCTATATCAGAACAGTTTCAATAAGATCCTTTGACACAGTTTAAATAAGACTTTTTTTTTTGCATTCTTTTGTTGATCTCCCCACCTACCCACCCCAGTTTGTGGATCTCCCTCTCTCCCTTCTAATCTCTTTTCTAGAGCAAAATTGAGGAAAACTCTAGTCCAACTTTTGTAAAGTTCCCCCAGTGTGCACTGCCTTGTCAAAATTGCTAAATGCTGATCTCTATCAAATGCAGGCTAACCTGTCCTGAAACTTTTGGAGTATTTCCCTGCCTAGGCAAGTTTCTAATCATGAAAAGTTTTTTCCGGGATTTGACTTTAGTTTCCTTCTTGTGGCCTCAGGAAGTAGCTATCCTGACAGCACAGGCCTTTCCTTTGTTTGATTTTTAATTCTTAATGAAAAGATGTTTCACAAGTAGTTTGTCAAACAGAGGCCTAAAGTTTACAAGGCTTTGCTCCTGCCTTTTTCTTTCGGCTATATGTATGCTTTAGTCTTCATAGCACCTTTTTCCTTTCTGAACCCTGGTGTATAATAAGTAGTAGGCTGATAACATTTTTTTTTTGGCCACAAATGTTCTCTGTGCATAATTTTTTCGTTGTCTACATCCTTTTAGGGACCCTCTATCCCCTGGCTTCCTAGTGAGTCTGCTCATGTATTTGCTTTGAGGTTAGGAAGCAGTATGTTTTATGATAACAGATACCTGGAAACAGATTATGAGCTTATAAGGAAAGTATTGGACAATGGGGGCAAATGAATGTGATGGAATGTCATTGTGCCATAAGGAGTTATAACTGGGAAAAACAAAGCTAGATAACACTTATTCTTAAAAAGATCTGGGAGTTTTAGTGGACTGCAAGCTCAAAGCATGTTATGGCAACTAAGAAAAATATTTTCTTAAGAAAAGATTTTCAGCTATGGTGAGAAAAGCTTAAAGTTTGTGAACAAGGAGTCAGTGATCTTCCTATGTATATCCTGCCTGGTCTGGCCACACCTTGAGCTCTTGCTGAGTTCTGTGAGCCACATTTTAAGAAGATCATTGATTAGCTGGAGAATATCCAGAGGAGGGTAGCCATGTTGAGAAGGACCTGGATTTCATTCCACAACAGGATTAGTTGGAGGAACTGAGTAGGGGGATATGATAGTTCACTTCTCATTTTTGAAGAGCTGTCACCAAAAAGAGAGATAAAATTTTTTTTCTGTTTGGCCCCAGAGGGCAGAATAAGGATGAAAGATGAAAAGTGGCAAATTTAGGCTTGATGGAAAGAAAAACTTCCTGGGATTTGATTTATGTATGTGCCCCTGTGGCCTATTGGTGAGGAAAAGGAATGTGGGGCTGTTGCCAAGTGTTCACTGATAGTTGAGTTCAGACACTGACAGGAAAGAGTGATGGTTTCTACTGCATGAAATACTGGCTGTCATCTTCAGGGAGTGTGATCAAGCATCTTGATCCATGGGAGAGTCAATGGACCCGTGTGTCTGTTCTCAGAGCAGAGCAGAAGGGAATCAGGAGGGAGTTAGGAGAATGGCAGAGAAGCTTGCTTTCTGAATGTGGTCTGGAAGAGACTGAAAGGAACTCCTCCGAAGTATTCTTCCAGCTGCACAGCATCATAGCCCCTCCAAAGACTTCAGCAGAGGGTCTTCCTGCCCATGCTTGCTTTCTAGCCTTGGTGCAGAGACAGTGGGAACATTGAAATTTTTAGCTGTCATGATCTAGTTGCTTTTGGAGAAGGGAAAAGGAGAAGAACCCTATAGAAATAACTCCTTTGGGTTCCCCTTGGGCATACTTTGAAGCAGGGAAGACATCCCCTGGGAGAAAAACAGTTTATTCCAGTGGTCTTGTGGGGTGTTTAGAATGTGGTCAGACATTGAAGGCACCAATCATCCCCTCCATCCCAGGCCATTCCAGTTGTCCTGCATTTTGTCCTGCCACTGGAATTGGATGGCTCAACAAGGGCTAATGAAGCTAACAACTTTGTGCAGCTCTGTTTTACCTGGGTCCAGTTCACATATACAAGTCAAGACATCACCTATGATTTGGGCTCCTGAAACAAAAAAAAAACAAGCAACTGCCATTCTTAGATTTTTAAAAAATTTGCTATAAGGGCTTCACTCATCTCCTCTCTCCACTGGGGATTATTATCCTTGAGGGGAAAGGGTGTTAGCCCCATGTCCACTCTTACTCTCTATTAGAAGAGAGGAAATAATCGTTTCTTTCCAAGGATTGTCCTTGGGTAGTAGACTTGTTCTAGATATTGTGACAATCTGGCAAGGGGTGTGGCTGAGGAAAAACATCATCTCATCTTTCTGTATGACAGTTGGGGTTAAGTGACTTGCCCAGGGTCACACAGTTAGGAAGTGTCTGAGACCAGATTTGAACTCAGGTTCTCCTGACTTCAGGGCTGGTGCTCTAACCACTGTGCCACCTAGCTGCCCCCATTGTTCCCATTTTAAAGATGAGACTTGATGAAATTTTTAACTTGCTGCCTGGTCAGTTACCCAGTATCTGAGGCAGGAACTGAATCCATGTCTCCTGATTCTTGGTCCAGTGCTCTGTTTGTCCTGCAACTTCTAAAGGAAAGAAGGTCATCCATGTAGACCTGGAAAAGATACCCAGAGGCCATGGGGTCCGGTTCCTTACCATGCTTACAGTAACATACTTATAATATCTATTAGGTTTTTACTATTCCTCCAGATTGTAAACATACATGTTGTTGACCTTTTCAAAAAAGATATGGAGTCTAACATGGACCCTTATCCTAGATTTTACAACTCTTACTTTCAGACTTTGGGGAAGCATCTTGTCATAGAGAACCATATAAGGCACAGAAACCATTTACCTGAACTCATTAGTTAAGTACTTCTTTTTAGGATGCTCTATCTACATACAAAAGGCATTTATTTTTTCACTTCCCCTTTCAAAAAGGGGCTGAGAACTAATGTTACTCACTGCTTTTAGAAAACAAATAGCTTAAGTAGCCCCATAGAAGGACTTCAGCTTTGCCTGCTGATAACTGAAATCTGAACTTCATAGCACTTATGAAAAGGAAACAGTTTAGCTCAATTTATAATAATATATTGGTCTGCAGAGGAAGTGCAGACTGAACCCTGCTGTCTCAAGTACATACTCCAGGGGTGTCTGATGGGGAACGTGTCGGGTGCCTGTAATAAATCCACAACCCATGGAAGTGAGTGAAGGCCCTGCTGGCTGTGCCTGAGGACACGCTTAACTGGGGTTGTCACGGTTTTACTTTTAAATTGGAATCTTTGCCCTAATCTCAAAGTTAGACATGACCAGATTTGCAAGCAGATTTACAATTTTCACTAATTTTCCAACCATGACTTCAAAACACACTTAGTGGGGGAAAAAATACACTCTGGTCTTTCTCAAAGAAGGATGATTTACTTTGCCCCAGATGTTTTCCATCGACTGAATGCTGCTTGGGAGTTAGGGACTTAAAGCAGCTTGGAGACAAGTTACAGATTTGTTTTTGGTGGGGGTAGATTCTAAAGTTCAAGAAGCACCAAAACATTATCTTTATTAATTAGGAGTTAGTCATACAGGTCAGGTGTTGATGGGAGCAAAAATAAGGGGTAAAGCTTATTTAGACATGAGTATTTTTGGGCAAGCCATTTTTAATGTATCTTCCTCATTAAAAATGTTTCTCTATACCTTTGTTTGTTGTAATCTAGCTGAATCTCATTTTAGTGTGACCAAACTTCCAGCAATCAGCTGCTCTCTTTACCTGCCAAGGAAGAATTCCAATAGTATATACAAATGGTGTCCTTGTTTCTGAATTCATGGTCAAGAGCCCTGGATTTTTGGCAGGGCTCCATTCCAAAGAACTTGTGTTATCTTTGGTTGAGTCAGTGAACTTCTAGACCTCAGTTTCTTTGTATGTAAAATCAGGCAATTAGAGAAAGTGATCTAATATCCTGTTCCTTTCATTTAAACTGTGTTAAAGTGAGTGGCATCACAGGTGATGAAGGTGTTCTGAATACCTATCTGACTCAGTGAATTTTACCTAACTTTTCTTTATCCATTTTCCTTAGATATCCTAGGCTAACTTGTAGGGAAGGAAAATCTCACCACTTTTATCTGTGAGGTTAAATGAGTCTGTATCTTTAAGTTGCTGAATCAGCTTTGTAATAACCCTTGGCTTAATCACAATCACGGCAGAGTTATATGTAGCTAGAACTCTGAGAGGAGTTTTTATAAATTGTGTTAGCCTTTCTTAGGAAATCTGGAGCTTGGAAGATTAATGTATAAGGAGCAAGGCCTGAAGCAACCTGAAAATTAGATGCGAAATAACATGGAGATTAGCACCAGTCCTGCCTTTTTTTTTTTTTTTTCCTTTTTCTTTTTTGAGTCATTAACTTGGGACACTTTGTCTAATAGCCCCATGAATGGGAAGGAGGAAAAGTTTTATAGACTTCAAAGTTTCTAACAGGAAACCTTCTGGGACTAACCTCTGAGACTGTGGTATCTTTGTCAACCCACCAGGTGGCACTCACTCATTTTCACCTCCATATAGAAATACTATTTAAAGCAAAAGCCTTTTGTTGTTTCTTTCTCTGACCCCACCCCCCACTCTCAACTAGCCAAGGGAGGTTAAATGTGCATGTAATTTATGACTTAATCATAAATTCAAAATAATTATACTTTACTACATCTCGAGGGTCTTGAAATGTAGGTGCTATGTTCTGCTTTCTGCTGGGGCCCAGGGAGGACAGAGAGACAGTAATAAATTATAACTTCAGGCTGCAGTTGGTAAACTTGAGGAATTGCCATTTAAGTGGAAAGTTCTTGAACAGCCAAATGAGCACCTGTCATGTTTCTTTTCACTTTGAAAAGTAGAAAGGTGACAGCACAGTTTCAGCTGCTTGTCCAATATGAATCTAGGCTTTTCCTACCTTCTCTGTTATTGCCATGTTTATTGCTTGATGTTCAGTTCTCACAATCCATGGGATGCTCCTCGCCTCCTGAAATTTCCATTTTAAAATATACAAAGAAGTGCAATCCTAGGCAGAAATGCTTATAAACATAAATATGTTGTCTTGGTTTCCATCTCTTTTTGCAGCCAGGTGAAATTAGGGATATGGATGTAATTGGATGAGTTCTGAGGAGAAGAGCAGTGAGTCTGCTTTTGGGCACTTTTTCTATGAGATTATTTGCCCCATCCACCTTGAGACAGAAGACAGTCTTTTTACTCTTTCCCTTTCCTTTTTTACTAATCAATTGTATCAAATGAGCAAAATTTGTGGATTACTCACCTAGGAGTAAATCCCCAGCGCTGTGCAGGATTTATTTCAACTAACAAGACACTAATGGCATTTTTGAATAGGAGAATTAGTGCATTTCTAACTATTCTCTGAGTTCTTATCTATACAGACCCGAAAACAGTTTCCAGTCCTTGAGCTAAGGTGTGTTAAGAGAAGCAGAGACACACTTAATACATTTTGCTTGTACTTCATATTACTGACTTAGAACTGGAAAATAGTTTAGAAGTCATCTTGCCCATTTTTCTTATACCACCGAGGGATCTGAAGCTCAGAGAAATTTTGTTGTGGGAGAAACCAGCATTTGAATTTGAGTCTTCTTATTCCAATTTCAACACTCTTTTCATTGATTATACTATTTTTCCCTTCTTTTGAGTTACATGTAAAGACAATTTAACATTTATTTTTCATTAAAATTTTGAGTTCCAAATTTTCTCCCTCCCTCTTTCCTTTTCCTCCACCCTAAGAGGGTAAGCAATAAGCAATGGTACATGTTATACATTCAGTATTAAATTTTTAAAAATATCTCAATCATCCCTTTCTATATCATACTATTTGATTTGACCTTTTTTTTCTGTATCACCTTGCACACGATAGGTGCTCAAAAATATTCAGGCAAGGTGAATTATTGTGCAGTGACCCAGTGATTTTGAACAAGGTCCTACTTGGAATATCCTGATTGGAAAGGACTTTGAGACCATTTATTCCCTCATCCTACACCTAAGTATGTAGGACAGTTCTATCACCCTTCTCAGAAGGAGGTAAAATTTATCTGCTCCTTAGGATATCCAGAGAGTATATTTCTCAACCTTTAACCTGTTCAGATATTTAACAATACTTGCTATATTCCTTTTTATCTTTGGTAGATAACTGATGTAATATAATTTTTTTATGCTATTGATAATAGATCACGTTTTTATATGTTGCTTCTAGACTTACTAAGTTTCCTCCATAATAACCTTTTGTTGTTGCTATTTGCTTGCTTTCGTCTGGACCAGTAATAACATTAAGCTCCTACTGAGCTGTTCCTTTTCTTGATATAGTTCAATATTTGTTTTGTAACTTAGTTTTAAGTATCTTCATCAGAATCATTGCCAAATGAGTCAAAAGATGGGACCATAAACCCATTTAATGCTGCTGAAGCTGATATTATTGTGTCCATCTTCTAGACAAGAAAACTGAGACTCAAATTCATTTCAATATAGCATGCATGTATTAAGTGGCTACTCTGTATTAGAAAGTGAGGCTATCAAACCAAAAAGGAAACAATCTTTACTCCTGAGGAGCTCATATTCTCCTTGAAGAATTTGGGCATAAGAACATATCAGGACTACAACCTGAAATATAATAATAAACATGCATTTATCACACAGTCCAGAGCTAAGCCTGAGGTCATGCAATGGCCTCATCCCAGGTGAGGTCATGCATTTTGTCAGCTAATAAGTAAGTAATTTTAAATGTTGTGAGATCTTAGTGTTGTTCTTAGTTCCATCTAACTAGGAACTCTCTGCATAGAGAGATTTTTGGAAAATCCCTTGAGCAGAGATTAGTCTGGTTAATAAAGTCACATTATGCATATTCATCTATTTCTTAATTCAGTACTTCAAAGAAATATACATTTGTTTTCCATAAAGATCTCAGTCCTTCTTTGGCTAAGTTGATATCCTTTATGAGTTGCACTGACTGAAAATTTATATCCCTTTGTGAGCTTAATGAAGCTGGTTCTTGAATGACAGAGCCTATCCCTGGTTTGATAGTGGACCTGCCAGAGCTTGAGCTTTTCTGGGATAACCTTAGATAACATGGGTTCACTTCCATACTGCAGTGAAATATCATTGGGAAAGAATTTCAGTAGAGGGTTACTTATCCTTAGTCTAAAAGTATGGATGATGACAATAATGCTCTCATGCTTTGTTCCTTTCCTCTTTCATCAGTGATCTTTTCCAAGGGGTTGAAGCCGTGATAATGGAGGGAGACAATTTATTTTCCACAACCTGTGTTACAACCTTGAGCTCTTGATTGTACCAGGCATGGTTTTGATTATTCTTTTAGTCAGTTTTTAGCCTAGCCACATTTCCATCTTATTTGACAGACCTGAATACTAGTAGAGTTTGATCACGCCATCATGGTGGTTTGACCTGCACTGGACACAAGTGGTCTAAGTGCAGGCCTCCCTTTCCTGAATGCCGGTTTCCCTACCAGGTGCTTCTCATTGGTCCAGCTTTTAAAGTCTTATTAAGTCTCAGGGAAGAACCAGCAGGCTTTTCCTACCTCTCTGGTGGAAAACTTGGGGAAATAGGGAGAGAGGGATGGAGGTAAGCTGATTATAACAAGGAATAGCAATTAGGGGCTTCTACTGACTTCTTCTTAAATATTTCTTCACTTCACTTCATTGAAAGCTCTGTTCCCCAGGAGACACTAGAGTAAGCCTCCACCAAGGGAGAAGCAGAAAAATATTTTATTCTTTCTACTCCTCAGCCTAATCTACTTTTCACAGGATCTCCTTGTCTACCTGAATGTAGCACCACCTCTTTTCTACATCTTTCCATTTCCTACTCTCAAACCTCATTGAAAAATAGTTAAAAGGGGCAGCTAGGTGGCGCAGTGGATAGAGCACCAGCCCTGAAGCCAGGAAGACCTGAGTTCAAATCTGGTCTCAGACACTTCCTAGCTGTGTGACCCTGGGCAAGTCACTTAACCCCAATTGCCTCAGCAAAAAAAAAAAAAAGAAAAAAGAAAAATAGTTAAAAGCGTTACAAATTGGAAAGCAGAGAGGTTTGGGGGAAAAGGAGGAGGAAAACAAGGAAAGAAAAGGGAGGAGGTTTTAGAAACAAAGTCCAGATTAAACCAGCTCTGTCTGAAATGGGATTTAATTTCGCTATGTACATTTAAAGTTGTGAAAATAAATTATTAACCTCAAGAATTCAGTTCCCTTAACACCCCAGCAGCATAGTCAGACCTTCCAGCAAAGGATAAGAAACAAGTTTAAACTCTGCAACTTTGGAGTCCCCTTCATTCTTCTTTTAGCCTATTGAAAGAGGTTATATTCCTATGGAAAATTTTATCTGTGGTGAGATTTATAGTTAGCTTCTATCATGAAAAAGGATATTTATTTCCTTTGAGCAATGACATATTTAATGCTCTCTGTATGTCCTAAAAACTAATTTGTCTTCCAAAATACCACATTTACCCTTAGTACCCTTAGTAAACAAATACCTAGTTAGATCTGGTCAGTTACCAAATAACCATAGAAACATAGAATATCAGAGCAAGAAGAAATTTTAGAGGTCATTATGCCTGACTTTTCCTTACCTCCCTCCTTATTCCTGTTTTATAACAGTAAACTGAGGTGAAATGACTTGCCCAGTGTCACCATATCTGTTGGGTATTATACATTAGAATCAAATTCAGGCCATCTGATGCTGAATTCAGCATTTTAAAACTATATGTTGCTATCATTTTCCTTTTGTGGAAGATTGATAAAGGGATGTAGGCCTGCTTCTTGTGAGGCCACTGTATTAAATCATTGGGTGTGAACTTCTAGGTAACTCTGTTTTAGATCTCTACCCTTTTAAGGGGGTGTGAATATCTCTTCAGAAAAAGACCCTGTGTATTGTCCCTTTGACTGTTAAATATAGACATGCTCACATTAATAATTTCTGCAGTCCTCCCAGGTTTTGATGCAAATATCAAAAATTTAAGATGTTTCAGGGATGAAAACTTTAGTGACTATAGAAAGTACCATAGTGGGATACCAGTATAAAGGGCATTTGACATTGATGCATGTTTACTTTAACTTAGTCTAAGTGGCATGATCTAGCAGATTTGGGGGGGGGCAGGGATGGTGATGGAGTGGGATTTATGCAATGAAAAAATCAGTCATAGCAAGGAATACTCTTGCTAGAGCATTCTTGTGTGAAAAGAGGTTCATGCTAGTATGAAGGACTAGACACTAGTGTTCAAAATTTGGCTTCCACATTGATGGGGTGTATCACATTCAATCATCAGATAGACAAAGATGGAGCTTTTTTCTTTCTCCATCTTATTGAGTAAGTCTTCTAGATTGTCTAGGCTTCTTAATTGCAATCAACAAAAGGACGTTGGTTAATTTTGTTTTGCAATGTCATTGGCATTCTTTTCTGCAAGCAATACATGCCTCATTAACAAGTGGCGCTTTCATGTTTCTTCAATAATAATAATAAAAAAAGTAATCTTCTAAGACTGGAACTGTCATTTAAAATATCCTTTGAGACTCCTTGAAGTCTCATACATTCCATGAATCTTCAGCCACTTTTATACAATTAGAGTTTTAGCCAAATTACAAACTCTCAAATTAAAATTGCTAGGTTCTTTCTGAAAGTCATAAAGGATTAGAG
>JAJPUD010000549.1:7905-51551 GCA_023553655.1 Myrmecobius fasciatus
TTTGAACTCAGGTCCTCCTGACTTCAGGGCTGGTGCTCTATCCACTGAGCCACCTAGCTGCCCCTGAACTAGAGAATATTATGAAGTGCAAAATGAATAATTTTGATTATGTTAAACTAAAAAGGGTTTGCACAAACAAAACCAATGCAGGCAAAATTAGAAAGGAAGCCTAAAGCTGGGGCGGGGAGTGGGGGTGAGGAAATTTTACAACCAATATATATATTTTTTTTATTTGCAAAACATATGTATGGGTAATTCTTCAACATTAACCCTTACAAAGCTTTCTCTTACAAGTTTTTCCTTCCTATTCCCCACCCCTCCCCTAGATGGCAGAATATCCACTACATACAACCAATATTTTTCATAAAGCCCTCATTTCTAAAATATATAGAGAATTGATTCAAATTTATAAGAATACAAGCCATTTGCTAGTTGGTAAATGATCAAAGGATATAAACAGGCAATTTTCAGATGGAGAAATAAAAGCCATTTCTATTCATATGGAAAAATGCTCTAAATTACTATTGATTAGAGAAATGCAAGTTTAAAGAACTGTGAGGTACCACCTGCCACCTATCAGGTTGGCTAAGATGACAGGAAAATGATGGAGGGGATTTGGAATACTGGGACATTAATGAATTATTGCTGTAGTTGTGAACTGATCCAACCATTGTGGAGGGCAATTTGGAAGTATGCCCAAAGAGTTATAAAACTATTTATACTCTTTGATCCAGAAGTCTCACAAGTGTGTCTGTGTAACAAAGACATCATATCCTTTGTCTGTAGTAGCAAAGAACTGGAAATTGAGTAGGTGTGCATCAGTTGAAGAATGGCTGGATGAGTTATGGTACATGAATGTTACAGAATATTATTGTTCTATAAAAATGACAAGTAGGCTGATATCTGAAAAGCCTGAAAAGACATGAACTGGTGTTAAGTAAAGTGAGTAGAATCAAGAGAAAATTGTACACAGCAACAACAAGATTATGTAATGATATCAACTTTGATAAACTCGGCTCTTTTCGACAATAAAATGATTCAAGGCAATTCCAGTAGATTTATAATGGAAAGCCATCCACATTCAGAGAGAGAACTATGGAGAGTGAACATGGATAAAAAAAAACCTTAATATTTTCACCTTTTGTTTTGTTGTTTACTTGTTTCTTATTCTCATGTTTTTCTCCTTTTGATTTGATTCTTCTTGCACAGTATGACAAATATGGAAATGTGTTTAGAAAAACTGCACATATTAAACCTATATTGGATTGCTTGCTGTCTAGGGCAAAGAGGAGTGTAGGAAGGAAACAAAAGGATTTGCAAAGGTGAATACTGAAAACTATTTCTGCATGTATTTGGAAAAATAAAAAGTTATTTTCATTTTTTATTGTAGCAAATTTATTTAATTTTGAAATACATTGCTTTATGAATCATGTTGGGGTAGAAAAAAACAGCAAAAGGGAAAAACCATGTGAGAGATTAAAAAAACAGAAAAAAAGAAGTGAGCATAGCATGTGTTGGTTTACATTCAGTCTCAGTTTTTTGGTTTTTTTTTTTTTTTTTTGGATGTAGATGGCATTTTCTGTGCAAAGTCTCGAAGGACTGTAGCACTGAACCACTGAGAAGAACCACACCTTTCATAGTTAACCATTACACATTCCTGCTGTGATTGTGTACAATGTATTCCTGGTTCAGCTGGTTTTCCTCAGCATATAAATCTTTCTAGGCATTTCTATAATCAGTGTGTTCATCATTTTTTCTAATACAGTAATATACCATTACCTCTATGTACCACAACTTGTTCAGCCATTCCCCAATTGTTGGGCATCTACTCATTTTTCAATTCTTTGCTACCAAAAAAAGAGCTGCTATAAACACTTTTTGCATATGTGGGTCCTTTTTCCTCCTTTATGATTTCTTTGGGATATCATATGCCCAGTAGTGGCACTGCTGGGTCAAAGGGTGTGCACAGTTTATAGTCCTTTGGGCATAGTTTTGGATTAATCTCAGAATAGTTGGATCATTTAACAATTCCACCAACACTGCATTCATTAGTATTGCAGTTTTCCCACATCCCCTCTAACATTTATCATTGTCTTTTCTTGTCATCTTAGCCAATGTGAGAGGTGTGCAGTAGTAAAAAGCTATTTTTAAAAGTTATTCCTCAGATTGAGCCAAAACATTTTTGTTGCTGCTATAGTTGACCCTTTGTAATAGCAAAAACTGGAAATAAATTGGACATCCATTAAGTGAGAAATAGCAGAATAAATTATGGCATATGGATGTAATACTTCACCAAAGAAATTATAAATAAGAAGGATGTAGAGAAAATTGGGAAGAATTCTATCAATGCATATAAAAGGAAATAAGCAGAACTGGGAAGAGATCATTAGTACCTTTTTAGAGTTTATAGAAGAGGACCAGTCAAAGAGATTTTGAAGAGTCCTTGATCCAATGATATTCACCATCACCCTTTATTATTTTTCAAACGTCATCAGTTTTCAAAATGCAGCACTGAGAAATTCTTTGAAAGTTATTTGTAGTAGATAAAGTGAGCTTAGATTTTTAAAACCTTACTTTGAGTCACCAGTTTCCAATTTCCAATTTTGTAATGCTAGTGTAACTACATTCTTTCTCTGGATCTCAGTTTCCTCATGTGTAGAATGATGACGGACAAGATATTCTCTGGGATTTCTTCATTGGCCAAATGTAAATAATAATAGAACCTACTCCTGGAATAGTTGTGAGGATTAGAGATGATATTTATAAAGTATTTTGTAAACCTTAATTTCTTGCTATGGTAGAGCCCTGCTTTCAAGTCAGGAAATTTTGAATTCAAACCTCGACTCTGACACTAGTTTCATTATCCTAAACAATCAGTTAATTCCATCTGTCTCAATATCCTTAACCATAAAGTGGAAAAAATACTATATGATCCCAGATTGTTGTGATGGTAATTGTAAACTGTTAAAAGTAATGGATGGCACAGTAGTTTTTTTTTTTCAGATATAGCATTCAAAATCTCTACCATTTATATGAGGTTACATTTTACAAAAGCATTTTTCATACTTCAGTTCATTTTAACCTCCAAATAACACTGAGCAAGAAGAGTACACATTTTTGGTCTAGGGCTATAGAGAATTACCCTCACCAATGAAAAATTAGAGAATCTGAAATTTGGAGTTTTAGATAGTTCTTTAATTGTAATTTTTTTTAGAGATGGCAATGAAAACCAAGTTCAAAGAGCCAAAAAGTATTCAAAAATAGGACTAAAACTCAAATCTTCCTGATGCAAAAGCTAATATTCTATCACCATACACTTATTTTTAAGTTTTATTTCTAGAACTAAATACAAAATCAGAAAAAACAGAATAGAAAAAAGAAAGACAGAACAGGAAAATAAACAAAACAAAACATTGTCATGTGCCCAGTAGCATATCAGGGAAGATTCAAAATATATAACAATAAATTTCCATTTCAAGAAAGCTTATGTAATAATAGAAGATATTATATTTATGAGTGTCTATGTTTTCTTTGCTCCCTTGTAGGTTATTCTTTTGTTCTCTGCTGCATACTTGTTACTTTATTATTTTTTTCTTCTTTCATCTCCTTCTACCTCCCTCAGACAAGCTACAATTAAGCATTTATAAAAATATCTAGATAGATAGATAGATATAGATATAGATATAGATATGTGTGTGTGTGTACACACACATATTGACCTACATACATGTATATACTCAGACATGTACACATGTATATATATTTACCTGTGTATAAACATGAATCTAAAACAATATTAATAAAGCTGATATATAATGTAGATTTCTCTGTTGGTTGAATCTTTTAAGTTTGACTTTGTCTAAGAACAATAATTACTAGCTATCCTTTTTTTCCTAGAAATTCTACTCCTGATTCTTGTTGTAGTGTTTCTGTATATTTCTTATTTCGTATCCCACCATGTACTTATTAACACTTTTGCAGAAAAGGTAACCAAGGCATGGGGAAATTCATAGAATTATAGCTTTTTAATCCATAGGATCTAAGATGTCAGCTAGTTCAACTCACTTCATTTTCTAAATGAGAAAACTGAAGCTCAAAAAGATCACAACTTACTGAAAATAACAGAGGTACTGTCAGGGCATAATTTGACCCCCCAACTTTTCAGTCAAAAAGTTCACTTCTCCTACCCACCTTCCACACTGCTTCTGCTACTCTTTTGAGCCTGCCCCAATATAGAACACCAACTTGGCCCATTAGAGCTGTCTTGAGTACCTTACTTCCCCTCCTCCAATCCCCATGATTTTGGGAAAGAATTCAGATCAACACTCCTGACATTTCAAACTTATAATAAGATGGCAGTTGGACTGGATGTTTTATTATATGTAAGTGGTCCGTGAAAAATGGCATAAATCAAGCATGTCTATCAATGCCAAATATCAAATGTTAAACAGTGGGAACTCAGGACAAAGATCTAGTGGTATATACTTAATGTGAAAGAATTCTATTCCTGCTGGACTTCTCTGTACAAAAAAAGTAATACTTAGCCTGCCATCCCTGTCATGGGGATTCTTTGAGTTCTGTGTGTCCCTATTTCTTGTCATACTTATGCCTCTTTGAGGAAAGCTAATCTTTTCTCTTCTACATCTCCATCTCAAACCATTTCATGCCTTCAAGAGCTATCTAAAATGGCTTTTTCCCCCTCAGTAACTAAAGTGAACATTGCATTGCTATATGGGATTTCATGAGTTCTAGGTACAATTAGACAGCAGGAATTTACAAAAGTACCTACTATTATGTTTAAGACACTGTGACTAACACTACAGATGCCAAGATGTGGTGAAGAGAACTGAAATTCTGCCACAGGCACTTACTAGTTGTGTGGCCCTGGGCTAGTTATCAAAGCCCTATCTGACTCAGTCTCCTCATCTCTAAAATGTTGGGATGATAAAATACAATATCTATAAAGTGCTTTGCACACCTGAAAGTGCTTTAAAATTCTAGCTGTTATCATCATCTTCATCTTCATCATCATCCCCAACCACCAGTACCAGCACCACTTTCTACAGGAGGCACACTCCAAATCCTATCGATTCTAGTATCTTCCCTTTGATTATTTCTTATTTATCTTTCATATAGCTTGCTTTGTATATATTTGTTTGCATGCTTTCTCTCCTATTAGATTGTAGACTCTTTAAGGGCAGGGATTGACTTTTGCCTCTTTTTGTATCCTTAGCAATTAGCACAGGGCCTGGCATAGAGTAGGTACTTAAGAAACATTTATTAACTGATCATCATCATCCTCATAGGGGAAAGAGTCCTGGATTTGATTTGATAGGACCAGAGCTCTTGTACCAGTTTTACTACTCACTGATTTTGTGACCTTAAATCATTCACTTCACCTACATTTTTCTCTTTTATAACATAAAAATGCTTGGCCTAGATATTCTTGAAGGTCACAGAATAACAGGAGATGATACTCAGAAGAGACCCTCCCCTCCACCTTTTGAGGCAGTTCGTTCCACATTGGGATGACTTAAATTGTCAGAAAGATATTTTTCCTGACATGGAGCCCAAATTGACCTCTTTAAAAATATACCCATTGTTCCTGGTTCTGGAGCTAATTAGAACAATTCCAATATCTTTTCACATGGCAGTCCTTTCCATGCTTGAATAAAATTGTCATATCATTCTAAGTCTTTATTTCTCCATCCTCATATGTCACAGATTCCATGCAGTTCAACATTCTGACAGCACTCTTTTTAATGATTTCCAGAACTTATCAATGCACTTCTCAACCAAGGAGCCCAGAACTGAAATCAATATTTTAGATGAAGTTTAATGAGAGTAGAGGAATATACAACTACCTTCTCTATTCCTGGAACTTGGACCTCTCAATGCAGTTTTAGATTATATCACACTACTTATTCACATTCAGTTTGCAGCTCTAGATTTTCACAAGCATTAATCACTCATCAACTAGCATTATTAAGAGCCTCCTATGTGCCAGATACTATGCTAAGTCCTCAAGATACAAAAACAAAAAAGAATCTTTTTTCTTAAGAAGCTTATATTCTAATGGGGGAAAGAACATGCAAACAGTTATAGACAAGCAATATAAAGACAGGATTAACTGGAAATAATCAAGACAGAAGATATCAGCAATAAGGAATCCTGAAAGACTCCTTATAGAAAATAGACTTTGAAATTGAAGGGATGCCAGTAAATTAAAGAATGGCTGAACAACTTGTGGCATACAGTTGTGATGGAATACTATTGTTCTATAAGAAATAGCAAGCAGAACAATTTAAGAAAAACCTGAAAAGACACACATGAATCGATGCAGAGTGAAATAAGTAGACCAGGAAATTGTTGTACATAGTGACAGTACTAAGGCAAAGTGATCAATTAAAAGACATAGCTATTCTCAGCAATGTAATGATATAAGACAATTCAAAAGAACTAATTGAAAAATGTAACCCCCCTCATAAGGGGGTAAAAAACTGATAGAATCTGAATGCAGATTGAAGAAACAAACTTTTTGACTTTTATTATAACTAGTGAGATTTTTGTTGTCTTCATTTCCTTTTACAATATGGCTAATATGGAAATGTTTTACATAAATGCACATGCTATATATATATATGTGTGTGTATGTGTGTGTAAATGCACATGCTTATATATATACATATATATATATATAATTACTTGCCTTCTCAAGAAGGGCTGAGGGGAAGGAGGAAAGGAGAAAATTTGGAACTCAAAAAATTTTTAAATGAATATTAAAATTTTTTGTTTATGTATAATTGTGGGGCAAAAATTAGAAGGTAACATTTAATCTAGGATTTAAAGAAAGCTAGTAAGTTGAAATAAGGAGAGAAAGAATTCTAGACAAAAAAAAAATTCAGGGAAAATGTGTGATTAGGAGATGCAGTGTTTTGAACAAGGACAGTACAAACACCAAAAGAATCATCAAGGAAAAGAAGTAAAATGTAAGAAAGCTGAAAAGGTATAAAAGACTTTACATTTCAAACAATATTTTATATTTGATCCTGAAGATAATGGAGATTCACCAGAGTTTATTAAATAGGAGAGTGACATAGTTAAAAGTGTTTGGGAAAACTAATTTGACAGCTTGAGTGGAGGATAGACTACAATAGGAAAAGTCAAAGTAGGGGGACCAAGTAAAAGAATACTGAAATATTCTAGGTATGAGGTGATGAGGGCCTAAACCAAGGAGGCAGTGTCTCAAGAGGAAAAGGACCATTTATTATATATATTTCTAATGTATAGTTTCTATGACTTGACTTGAATTTGAGGGTGGAGTTGAAGGATGAGGGTGCTGAGAGTTGGTGAGGATCACTTAGGTTGCAAATTTAGGTGTCTGTAAGAATAATGGTAACTTTTTGTAGTAGCAAAGAATTAGAAATTGAGTGAATTCCCATCAGTTGGAGAATAACTGAATAAATTATGGTATATGAATGTAATGGAATATTATTGTTCTATAAGAAATGATGAGGATGCTGATTTCAGAAAAGCCTGGAAAGATTTATATGAACTGATGCCAAGTAAAGTGAGCAGAACCAGAAGAATATTGTACACAGTAACAAGGTTATATGATGACCAACCATGATAGAATTGGCTCTTCTCAACAATGCAGTAATTTGAGGCACTTTCAAAAAACTTTGGAGAGAAAATGCCATCTGAAGGCAGAGAGAAAATTATGGAGACTGAATAGAGATCAAAACACAATATTTTCACCATTTTTGGTTTGTTTGTTTTTTCTCTCTTTTTTTCTTTTGGTCTGATTTTTTTTTTGCACAACATGACAAATATGGAAATGTGTTAAAAAGGATTGCACATATTTAATCCATATCAAATTGCTCAATGTTCTGGGGAGAGGATGGGAAAGGAGGGAAAGAGAAAAATCTGGAATACAAAGTATTACAAAAATAAATGCTTTTTTTACATATACTTGGATAAATAAAATACTATTGAGAAGGGAAAAAAGAATTGTGATACCATGAATGATAAAAGGGAGGGATAATGATAATAAATTCAGTTTGGGATATTTTGACTATATGAGACTATGTCATCTAGTTTGAGATATCTAATGGGCAATTAGAGATGTGGACTTAGAGGACAGGAGAAAATTTAGAGCAGGATAAAGAGATATCACCAGCATGAAAATGATAATTAAATCTATTAAAGTTCAGGATATTTATAATAATTGTAAGAAGATGAGAGGGTGGATATTATTAATCCAGTTTTATATATGAGGAACCAGATTCTAATCACAGAAATTCAGAATAGAAAGAGAATTTAGGGATTGCACAGTATAATTTATATTCTATACAGCATAAATCACAGACCATAGATATATATTTATATTTTGGTGTTTTATTTCTAAATTTTACAAAGAAGGAATCCAGGCCTATGGAAGTGAAATGACTTGTCAAGGTCACAGATTTGAACCCTGGTCTTTTGACTCCAAATACAATTTTCATTTGGTTGCTCCTCTTCCTCCCCCTTCCCCCTACTAATTTTCTGGCAAATGACCCAGTAACCCTACTTGAAGAACTTCAGTGATAAGTAATTCAAACCATCTAAGATAAGTCATCATATTTTTAATATCATTCTAGTTTCTATGATTTTTTTACTAGCATACATACATATATATATGCCATATAATTTTTATGCATGTATATATAAACTACATAGATAATAATATACATAGACACACAGATGTGTATGTATGTATATGTTTTTTTTTGTCCTTTGCCATCATATTACTCCCATCTTCTCTTCTCTATACCAAATGTATCCAGTTCTTCTTTCTATTACTGTATACCATAGCATTAATATGAGAATTCATGGTATCATAGACACATTGATGCAGAAAAGACTTCAAAGACTATCTCTACAATCCCCTCATTCCATAGAGGAGGAAACTAAACTTTGCTTGTCTGTAGTCACACAGGTAGTAAAAATAAGTCAAATTTGGACTAAAGTCCTCTGAGCCACTGTACATTCTTCTTGGTACATTTTATTTTACTATTACGTTTGCTTCTCTATATCTACTTTTAAATGTGGTATTCAGAACAAAGCACAGTTCTCCAACTATGTTCTGACAAGGACAGAGTGTAGAAGAACCATCAATTTTCTTTTTTTGGATTAAACTAAAGAAAATAATTCAAAATAAGTCACATAGAAATATTTACTGTTTTCTTTCTACAAACCTAGAAAGTCAAAAGCTAACAAGTGGCTGAATTAGAATCTGGGAGTTCATTTCTTAATTCCAGTGTTGTTTTTCATATTTTTTTTCTCTATTGTTCCAAATTACTTCTTCAGCAGTAGTAGTTTCAAATACTTTATCTTCCAAACTCTGAATGTAATAGGCATACCTGAAATGAGAATGAATTGATTGGGTAGCATATCTCCCAGGGCTAAAATTCATTTGCAATGTACTCTCTCCTCATTGGTAAACATGAATGCTCAGCTCTTTATGAAGGTTAGTGGAATTGGGAAGTGAAAAGAGTACATTTTGAATTTTCCTTGAGCTTCCTGCTTTTCTTTTATCTGCATTTTCTTTGAGATTCTCTGGCTTCTGGCATCAAGAAGGAAGATAGATGAGGCCACATCTATTTCAGGTTACTAAGGGAAATGACAACATATGAAAGAAACTGGAAATCTTTATTAATTCCCTATTCTAGTTTGCTACTGCTTGAGGTTTTGGGGAACTCCAGCTTGCATAAGATCTAGCAATCTCTCTTGGTTGAACTGAGTTCACTCCAAATGGAGAAAGCAATGTCTAGCATATTTTTTTCTATGTATACCTTCTTTAATTTTTATTTTGCTACCTATTTGGTTTTCTTAGCTAAGTGCTATTTGGTTGGGAAAGTTATCAAGCTTTGGATGTAAAGCTTAAGGTCCTGCTTTCCCTCAAAAAATGAATAATAAACTGAAGCTAGCTTGAACCTGAAAACCTCATCCTTCTAAAAATATTTTAGGGCACAGGTAAATATATTCTAGCCCAATATTTTTTCACTGAGAAGATCACAGTGGTCTCCATTTCTGACTTCCTGCTTTTTCTCCTGGCAGGGCTTAGCCTCCTTTGGAAAAAAAAATGTGTGGGAAGTAGAAGCTAGATATCTCTATTCTGCCTCACCATGATACCTCAATGTTACATGTGAAAGATAGCCTTCATTAGATATGTATCTTTCTACAATAGTAAAAAATATATATTTTATTGAAATTGTCCTAGTTCTCTTATTAATTATATCTATGACTTTGGGTAAGTCATCTTATTTCTCTGGCTCCTATGTTTCCTTATAAAATAAGATTTATGACATCACTATGCTCCCATCTAGTTCTAAGAGTCTAATATCCTCAGATTTCTAATTACAAGTAGACTTCAAAGAACTGATCTATGATTTCATCAATGTGGATATTCTCTGCAGGAGCATGCATCACAGCCCTTTTACTCCTTCCCATTCTTTATCATGTCTGCACAAAACCTCTTTATTGGGTGGCCCATTCAACAATGTGGAGGTCTTCTTTTACATTTCCTGGTATTAAAGTGATATCAGTCTTGTTACATGAGTGGCCTACCTCTTTTTCTATTTGTGTACTTCTCTAATTATATCTTAATTATAATATGTAACCTAGGCACATTCTTTATTGATCATATATTAGTCATACCCATAACACATTTCTCCCTTGCCTCTTTTGTGGTCCACTGCAGGGTTCTATAGCTCATAGTCAGTCAGAATTACAAAAAGATATTGATATCTTTTTTTCATACCTCTATTTCAAGGAGAAACTTGTGGTTATTAAATATGCCTTTTAATTTTCCAAATGCAATCCATTCTGCTCTCCTGATGAACCAGTTTCCAATTCAATAGTTTTTCTATCCAAATGGCATTCTAGGTGAAACAAAGTTCCTGATTTGAAATCAGGAAGGCCTGAGTCCAAATCCAGCCTCAGACGCTTATTACCTCTGTGATACTAGGCAGTCTCTTAGCTTTTGCCTACCTCAGCTTTTTCAACTATAAAATGGAGATAATAAGAGCACCTTTTTCCCTGTTATTGTGAAGATAAAAGGTGACGTTTGCAAAACACTAAGCATGTTGCAGGTGCTCTATAAATGCAAGCTATTATTAAATGAATATCATTAGACTCTTTCCTGGGACTTCTCCCTCAATACTTTTTTTTACTTAGTGACTTTATGAGTTTTTGTGGGATCAGTTTTTATCTTTACTCAGGAGACTGCCAGATCTATTTATCCTTAATCTCTCTGTTTAGGTCTGGTCCCACATCACCAATTAACTATTAGTCATTTTGACTTGAATATTGTACAGGCATCCCAAACTAAAGATTTTCAAAATAGAATTCACTCATTTCCCCAAAACCCACCTATCTTCTCAGTTTGTAAAGATCTCATTTTATCATCTTTATGACTTTTAGAGGAAGGTGCTATCATCCCCATTTTGCAGATGGAGAAACTGAGGCAGACAGAAAAATATGTTGCTTTCTAAAGTTCACCATTAATATTTGTCTGAGACAAAATTTGAACTCAATTCTTCCTGACTCCAGGGTCAGTACTCTAGTCATTACACTCCCTACCTACCTTTGATTGCAGGCTAGCTTCCAGGTTTCTTGCATATTATTTCTCTATATACATGTTGTAATTCACCAGAATTTGACTGCTTCCTCTCTAAGTGACATCCCATTTCTGGTCTTCATGTCATTGTAAAGGTTGTGCCCCACTCCCAATGGCTAGAATGTACTCCATCATTACCTCCAACTCATAGAATTCATCATTTCCCTGCAAAAAAAGAAAATTATCTCATATATACTTTATGTATTATTTTTGTATTTGTTTATCTGTGTCCATGTTGTTTTCCTCAATAGAATGTAAGTTCCTGGAGGGGAGAAGGCATTTCCTTTTGTTTTCTGCATTCCCAGTGAATAGTACAGAGCATTGCACATTTATCTTTGATAAATGCTTATTGAATTGACTTGAATCAAACTGAATGGAATCGAATTGAAAAATGTGAAAGTTAGACTACTTACTTGGTTTTAAGCCAACAAAGGAAAAAAAATAACACAGGGCTGAGTTGATTTGTAAATGTTTTCAAACCTTTGTGGGAATCTAATGTCCAGTCTAGCAATGTGAGTTCATTAGTCGGGGAAGAGCACACATCTGTGACCAGACTTTAAAATTCTACCTTCTTTGAATTAATCCTACCTCAACCCTCTTCCCAAGAAAAGAAGAATATGATCCCCTGAGAATTACTTGATGGTTTATTTGTTTTGCATCTAACCTGTACACTTAGGCAGGCAAAAGTAAACAGTATCATTATCACAATACCATGCTTTTCAACTTAGGTTATAAAGTTGCTCTGTGTGCAATTTCTTTTAGAAAAAAAATAAAGCTTCCACTTCTTCCCTAGTAATTTGCACAAATGAATGAAAATAGGAGGAAAACAAAGAGCAAACACAAGTCAGATGCTTGGGAAATCCACTCCAATAGAGGAACCTGTTTTTAAAAAAAATCATAGTTATCAGAAAGAAAAAATAACACATTTGAATAAATATTTATGTATGTTTTCACAGTTTCCTGGCTTGTGCTCCTGCGTATACCTTGCAGGCAGTTAAGGAAACAACTATAAATCATAAACATGACATGAAATGAGTTCTATGAAAGTCTCCTATTACTCCATTACAAAAATCCAGCTTAGCAACCCTTTTCTATCCTTCCTTAGTATGTTTCCATAAACAATTCAAAATAAAGTTGTTGCATTAACAAAATAGATTTAATGTAAATGAAAGTAGTAGCACAAAATTATATACAGCTGGGGAGAAATTAATTCATCTTCCCTGCTGGAAAAGAAAAGTATACTGAAATAGCTGCTTATTCCTAATAAAATACCCCCATCAAAAAGATTTTAAAAGTATTTCAGAAAAAAATAGCACATAGTATGTTTATGGGCTGAGAAACAATTATGAAATTCAAGCATTCACTAAGCATTCTAATTTCTTTCTGCTGAGGATTCACTGATTGACTTTGGGACAGTCATTCTACCCTGGTTTGTTTAATGACCAAAGTGCCCCTATATGCATACATCAGTATGGTTGAGCAACTGGATAAAAAGGGAGGAAAATGGATCTCAATAATGAATTCCATTCTATGATCACAATTTTGCTGATAGATAGCAAATACTGCTATTTCTCAGAGTCCACAATAAATAATCTCTTAGGAATATAGGGATTTTATTTAAATCTTCCACTTTAGTCTCCTTAGATCGCTATCTCAATTTTACTTATCTTGACTAAAAACCCTACAAAAGAAGCTAATCCTTTTCTTATCCCTGGGACCCCATCCAAAGGTTGGGGCCCCACCTTTAACAGTATTTCAAAGGAACAGCTTCTAACCATCCCAGGCTTCATACAGGACAACTTTGTCTCTTCAAAGTTTCCATTTAATTCTGCCTCACCCTATATTTTCATCACCCCAGACATCCATCTTCCATCCTCCATCAGTAATGCAGAAAATCAAGTGATTTGCTATGAACAAGTAACTAGGTTATGACCTTATAAAGACTCAGGATAGTATTAATAAGAGTTGATATACAACTTCTTATATGTAGTCAAGATATGAGAGAGAATCATAGGCAATACCATCCTCTCATTCTTATTATTGAAATTTAATTCCAAATAAGCTGGTTATTAATGTCACACAGTACATTCTGGATGCAGTTCCATTTTCTTTATGAAGAAAACTAGCAGGCATTTTCTCTAGTGAATTGACAGCAAGGTAGGAACTAAAATTTATTGTTCTTAATTTTGTCAGATGGAGCCAGAGGAGAATCATTTCTGTACTGCTGTACTTTTCAACTTGGGTGCTAAATCCAAACCAGTATTTTAAGTATTAGTTAACGAATATTGCTTTTATTCACAAGAATGCTAAAGCACTATCAATTAATCAAAACAAATAAGATGACCTAGATAATTTGGCATCAAGGTAGTGAGCAGAATTTAAAGCAGATGGATACAAATTAGGGGGTGTTGAAAGAAACAATTTTGAAATATCAATTTAAGAGTAATTGACAAGTCTGTTCAACCTAGAGGTAATGAAATTTTTCTCCTTGGAAGGTTTTAAAAGGAAAAAAAAATAAAAATAAAAAAATTTTAAAAAATACAGAAAAGCTGATTTAGAAAAAGAACTTAGAGACAAAAGGATGAACTTACTGACCTTTAAAGTTCCATTTCTTCTTACTCATTTTAAAATCCACAGGAATAAAATTGCATTAGCCATCAAATGTCTGCTTGCACATTGATGGCCTTAGGTTTTATTTAAAAAGGTAAAAAAGAAAGGCATGTAAGAAATCAAAGTCCTGTTTGACTAATAAATGAAAAGTCTTTAGACTTATTCCATATAATAATGCTAAAATTTTGTTCATTAAACTTATTCATTCAACAAACATTTATGGAGCAACTACTATATATCACATTATACTAGAAATTGTGAAAAAAAGTAAAAGACAAGATTACTACTTCCCAGGAGCTTATAGTTCAGAAAGACAAATAAGACATACAAGAATAACTATCATACAGAGTTTAAGTAAAATTAAATTATTTTAAAATCAATTATAGTAGTAGCTTGAAGAGACCAAGTTTACATAGAGCTGGATCAATTTAGACTCCATTGGGAACATGACATTTGAAGTGTGCCTTAAAGGAAAAATTAGAAAGAACTAATAGGAAAAGATGTTCTTTTTCTTTTATTTTTCTTAACTTTTTATTTTCAAAACATGCACAGTTGCTTTTCAATATTCACCCTTACAAAACCTTGTGTTCCAAATTTTTTTCTCCCTTCCTTCCCCCCCACCTCCTTAGGGAAGGACCTTCTAAGTAGAAGGTATAACAAGCAAAGGCACAGAGATTAACAAAGTAAAAAGTCTCTTAGGAAGAGGAATATTAAGTAGTAAATTTTGTTATATTAAAAATGTCTTAAAATAAGCAGAAGAAGATAAGGCTGGAAGGGTAGTTTAGGTCAAAATTATGAAAGAATTAAAGGGGCGGGCAAAGAAATTCCATGCTTTTTCAGTAGATCAATATAGAATCATTGAAAGTTTATGAATAGGGGCAACTGGATGGTACAATGGATAGAGCACAGACCTTGGAATCAGGAGGATTTGAGTTCAAATCTAGCCTCAGACACTTGATATTTAAGTCACTTAACCCTAATTGTCACACACACCCCAAAAAAATAGTTTATGTGCAGCAAGTTATGCAGGCACAGTCAAGATGGAAAAGTAGCAAGATGAATTACTACAAACTCCCTTCTCCCCTTATATCCAACTCCTCTAAACGAATGCAGAAGATGCACAAGACCAAATTCTGATTGGGAAATCCAAGAAAAACAAAATCACAGTGAGTTAATTTTTTAGTCCAGATTAGCAAAGAGAGACCTATTGGAAAGTTTGCAGCTGAAAGTAGGACTAGAGAGGGGGAGAATGGATGAGAAAAAGAAATAAGAAATGGCCAGAAACCCCATAAATGCATTTTAGCACAGGGAGTAGCTGTGGGGAGAAAGACGTCTCAGTTCCATCACTCAATGATCTGAACTTGAAGAGGGTTATAGAATAAGAATCAACTCATGTTTTTGTTGCTCACTGCTGTTTTGAACATAGATAAAAAGCTGATAGGATAAGAATAATAGCTAAGAGAGGTGTTCTAGGGTGAGAGGTGGTTACAAAGACTTTAATTAAGGAGCAAGTTTAGAAGCAAGTAACAATTGTGTGGCTTGGATCTCAGAAATGGATCACGTCTTGTTCCAGTTTCCAACCTAGTCTGAAGTCTGCATTGCAGTAGAATAGGGCAGAAATTCCAGATCAAAAGGGAGCTTGGATTTCTTTTACTCTAAACCTGAAGAATTTTCTAGCTATCTGATAAAGACTATTTTATAGCATCAATCTATTTAGAATTCAAATAGGACAAGCCCACAGTCATGTTACTTAGACACAAGCAACTTGGACATGGGAACTTTAGGAGCTCAAAACAACAGGACAATGATCAGACTTTGCTATGGATAAAATCACTGAAGCTCACAAAAAGCTCCACCAGGAGCTTTTTGTGAAATCTTTGAATAACACAAAACTTGGTATCCTAAGAAAGAAGTCATAAGACCAACCCACTCATCCTTTATGAATGTAAGCAAAGCCCAACCCTAACAAGAAAAGTAAAGTCAAGTAATTAGCTGGAAGAATTAGCAAATGGCAAAAGAATCCCACCATGAAATACAATTTCTTCTTTAATAGCAATATTGTAAAGATAAACAAATTGGAGAGAATTAAAAATTCTGATCATCATAATGACTAGCCAAGAGTCAAGAGAACTCATATTGACACATAGTATCTACCTACAGATAGAGAGGTAAAAGATTCATAATGTAGAATGAAACTTTTTTTTGACTTAGCTTGGCTGTATATGTGTGTAATGGGTTTTGTTATTCTTTTTTTCTCAGTTGAGGGAAGATGAGATGGAGGTAGCTGGAGGAAGAATTTGCTCTTGGAAAATAATGAAATTTAATCTTAAAAAAGAAAGTTTAGGATTACAGAGATGACAAGATCATCATTGTACTTTAGGAAGATTTATCTGGCAGTGTCATTAAGAATTAATTTGAATGGAGTCAGAAACAAAGCAGAGATCTATCAAGATGATTATGTTGTAGTCTGGTCACAAGGTAATAATGGTCTAAACTAATAGTCTCCAAAAGGCTCCTTGGAGGGCTATGGCTTCAAACCAAGTGGTATGTGGTATGTGGTATGTGGTCAGTCAATTAAGAGGGTAAGAGTATTTTTTTCGATCCTCTCTGTAACAGCCAATTGTGCTGCTTATATACAATGTAACTACACCTATCTTTACACCACAGTTTCTAGCCATAAATATTAGCTCCTGAGAACCGTCATCACTCAACCACTATCCAAGTAGCCCCATTAACAGTGGCTCAGGAATGACTGAGAAAATTTTTACTTCTACTCAGCAAGCCTTTAACCTGACTCTCCAATCACTTTAATGTGATACTGTGCTACAATGGCAGACATTTTTTGAAGAGCAAGCTCTCCAATCAAGGGTGTCCTGTGTATAATAACATAACCTTCCTATCCCTTTTCATATCATTTTAAATGAAACTGAATGATTCCCACTGTCTGAGCAGGAATGAATAGGTTGTTGCTCTATCACAGCTATAATTACATAACTTTTCTCCCTAATGGGCCCTTCTTTCAAAGTTCTTTGCTTTTTCTATATAAACTTCTCTTCCAAAATTTCTATTATTGTAGAAAGTACAAGTCCAAAGTGCAACAATGCTTCCAATTGCCCTGATTCATAACCTAGTTCTCACCCTCTACTCTTTATTCACCCTTCTCACATAGCCAACCAACCATCAAAGCTAACCATGTCAAAAACCCACTGTCTTGTCTCTCCATCTCCGTCTCTATGTCTCTATCATATATCTACTGTATATGTATATATTGTTGATTTCTTCAGTTCAATCCTCATTTACTTCATTACCTCTCACCTGGACTGTAGCAATCTTCAATCCATGTTCCACATATCAACATAATCAACCAACAAGCATATATTAAGTACCTACTATATGCCCAGTAAGTGTTCTGGGGATATATAATACAAAGAAACCTACCCTTCCCTCCCCCACAAAGTTCTGCTTTCTCTCTTTCTTTCTTTATTTTTAAAGGAATTTAGTAGGGATAGAAAAGAAAACAATTACATAAATAAAATCGAAGATTACTCAATGAGGTTGTAGTTTGCAGAACAGGCAATTTCAATCCAATATTTGTAGACTGAGTAAGTTTACTATCAGTCTTGATTAAATGATTTAGGGGCCTATACTATATGATAATGAAAGTCTACCAGATTTCTTCAAAGGTAAAAAGATTAACAATATAACCAAATCTGAGTTCCATCAAAAAAGATCAATAAATTCCTCCCTCTACCCATTTTGGGATTTTCTCTGGTGGCTTTCAATTGAAAAAGAATGGTTGGAAGCCTCCAGATAGGGGCAAGGACAAAGACAAAGACGTTATCTTTATCTGCCTAATTTACCACTATGCTCCCTGAGCTAATATCTGGTTTGGCTAAATGTATTTTTTCTTAATAGTAGTTGAATGAGTATTTAAAGATTGAATGGTTCAGGCTATGAAATTATGAGCTTGAGATCCCTTCAGCTACTGGAATTGAGAATAGAAATCACAATTGCTAGGAGGAACTGAATATAATAAAGTCCCAGCACCAAGGAGTGACTTGCTTAAACTAGGTCAGCAATGGATTGACTCTTTTTAAACTTATTCTTCCCAAGATCCTTGTGAGCATAGAGGAGAGAGTGTATACCCTTGGGGTGTAAGAGATGCTTTGTATCAACCACTTGCAGCTTGAGCATAGCTTCTCAAGGGATAATAAGTCACTGTTCTGAGCTACTCTTGAAATTTTTGAAGAGAAAAGTGATAAATTTTCTCTGGATTTCCTATGGATATGTTTAAGTAGAAGCCAGCGAGGAAGGAAGGAAGGAAGGAACAAAGAAAGGAAGGAAGGAAGAGTGTATATGAATATATGCATATATGTACATACACATGAGAATAAATATATTAAATAATTAAACATGAGTGTGGGTATCAAGAGTACTAACTATTTGTGGGATCAGGAAATGTTTCATTTAGAAGTAACATTAAATCTGTATCTTTATAATATTAGAAAGAATATATTAAGGGGCAGCTAATTGGTGCAGTGGATAGAGCACCAGGCCAGAAGTCAAGAAGACCTGGGTTCAAATCTAGCCTCAGTCACTTAACACTTCCTAGTTATATGACCCTAGGCAAGTCACTTAACCCCAATTGTCTCAGGAAAAAATATATATATATATACATATATACACATACACATACATATATGTGTATATATATGTGTGTGTGTGTATTGAAAATGAGAAAGGAACACAATTCAGGCATATGACAAAACCAGTTCAAAGGCCTAGAGACAGGAGCTAAAATGCCACATGTGCTAACAAAGAAACAAGATCAGTTTGGCTGGATATCAGGATATAGGAAGGAAAGTAATATATAGTGAGAATGGAAAGATAGATTGGTTACTGTGGTTACTTTAAAAACTAAGCAAAGAAGTTAAAGTACTTATCCTAGAGACAATAAGGAGGAAGTTGAATTTACAAGTGGAAAAGTAACATGGTTAAATCTACCCTAAAGGAAAATCATTTTGGTGTGAAGGATCACTGGAAAAGAAGAGAAACAAAGCAGGGAAATCAATTAGAAGAACATAGCAATCATCCCATCAAGAGGTAATGAAAAGCTGCACTAGGTTAGTGGCTGTTTGAGTTGAGAGAAGGTGACAGATACAAGAAATATTATACAGAGGTAAAAGCAAGATAATTTGATATGTCAGGTGAAGAAAACTAAAGAATCAAGGATAACATTAAAGTAACATACCTGAGTGGCTTTAGGGATGTGGTGCCCTCAGCAAAGGAGGGAAATTTGGAAGAGGAGTGAGTTTAGGGGAGAAAGATAATGACTTCTGTTTTGGAGAGTTCAGTTTAACACAGTTATGAGTCATATAGTTTTAAAAACCCAGTAAAAAGTTGTAGATGCAAGGTTAAACCTTATGAGAAACAATAGATTTGTTAATATAGATATGGGAATCTTCTGCATAGAAATGATTATTAAGCTCATATAATTTTTGTAAAGTACTTTGCAAGCCTATGGGTTGCAAAACTCTTTAAAAACATTATCTCATTTAAACCTCCCAACATTCCCTGGGAGGCAGGTGCTATTATTATATCCATTTTTAAAATGAAAGAACTAAGGTAGACAGAAGTTAAATGACTTGTGCAGGGTCACACAGATAGTAAGGGTCTGAGGCTGAATTTGAACTCACATCATTTTGATGCCAAACCCAGCAGCCTATCCATGTTACCATAAAGAAAAAAAGAACTCAAGAATAATTACTTTTTGACTCAGTGACTGGCTCAGAAAGGAGCATTGAGGAACATCCACAGTTAGGGAACATGCTATAGATGATAAACCAGCAAAAGATACTAAGAAGGAACAGTCAAATAGGAAGAGAGTCAGGAGAAAGCAATTTGATGAAAACCCAGAGAGGAAAGAGTATTCAGGAGGAAAGTTTGGTCAACAGTGTCAAATGAATATAATAAGTCCAAAAGTATAAAGACTGAGAAAAAACATCAAATCTGGCAATCAAGTCAGGAGCTTTGATTGTGATGCAGTTTGAAATCAGATTGCAGAGTCAAAGATTGGATGAATAAAGAAGACAGAAAAAAAAACAAGTATAGATAGGGTTTTTTTTTTTGTTTGATTTTTTCCATTAGAAATTTGTCTAAGAAAAAGGAGCTGTATAGAATGAAAAATTGAGGAATAATTCAAATGTAGCAAAGTTTGTATTTGATGATTTTGATGAGGGTTTTGTTTATTTTCCACCTCACCACACTGTAACAATTGCTGAAGACTATCTACTAAGACATAAGAACGTTGCAATCTGCATTGGACTAGCCGAACTGATGAAGTCACTTTTTTTAATAGTGTCAAGGAATCACAGTTTAAAGAGCTGACTGCAACTCAATACTGGCAATGTTCTGTAACCCAAGGTAGACCCAAAACTAAATGTATTGAGGGAATTCACAGCAAAAAGACATTAAAAGTGAATTGAAGAGCTATCATAAAAGTTTTGGTTTGGGATTTTGCTTTTTTTTCTCTCTTAGAGACTACTCTCTGTGCTTCTGAATATAGATTTCTCTGTTCTATGGAGTCAAAAAAGAGTAGACATCCATGTTCTCTGAAACTAATACTGTTTTCTTGTAAAGTTTTAAAAATTTGTTAATACCCTATAAGATTCTATTTGGAGAGGGCTTTGGTTATTTGTGAATAGACAATTAACCACTTCAGCTGACAGCTTTATTAATTTTTTAAAAAAATATTAATTCATTTAGTTAAGCATGAAAAAGTAAGATAATGCATGGTAGTGAATTAACCCTGGTGTTAACCCTGTGGTGAGATGAGATTAGATGAGAGAGAGAGAAAGAGAGAGGATAGAGAGAGAGAAGAGGGGAGAGGGGAAAAAAGGGAGGGGGAAAGGAAGAGGAGAGGGAGAGGGAAAGGGAAGAGAGAGGAAGAGGGAGAGGGAGAGGAAGAAGGAGGGGGAGAAGGCGAGGGAAAGAATATACAGAGCAGTAGCAAATATAAATATATGGAGCTAGTCAGAAAACCCGACTAACTAATCTCACAAAATTAGGGCATTAGAAGCACCTGTCATTTAAAAATGGCTAAACAAAAGGTGGATCAACATCACAATCATAAGTCAAGAGAAGTATGATTAGAAAGCAAGTGTTCTGCCCTATATACCAAGATAAGATCAAAATGAGTACATGATTTAGACATAAAGGGTGATACCACAAGCAAATTGGGAGAGCAAGAATAGTTTACCTATAATATCTATGGCAAAGGGAAGTATTTAACACCAAACAAGAAAGAGAGAACATTCTGAAATGCAAAATGGATAATTTTGATTACATTAAATCAAAATTATTTTGCACAAGCAAAAGCAGTGCAATCAAGATTAGAAGGGAAGCAGAAATCTGGAAAACAATTTTTCTAGTCAGTCCTTCTGATAAAAGCCTTCTTTGAGATATTTAGAGGACTGAGTCAAATTTATAAGAATACAAGTAATTTCCTAATAGATAGCGATCAAAAATATTAACATATAATTTTCAGATGAGGAAATTAAAGCTATCTATAGTCATATGAAAAAAATGTTCTAAAACACTTGATTAGAGTAAAACATATCTGAGGTACTGCTTTATACATGTCAGAGTGGCTAACATGACTGAAGAGGAAAATAATAAATGGTGAAGAAGATGTGTGAAAATTAGAACACTAATACATTGTTAATGGAGTTATATATTGATATAGCCATTCTGGTTATATCAATAGCCCATGTTTAAAGGGCTATAAAGCTGCAAACCCTTTGAACCAGCAATAAAAATACTAGATCTGTATCCCAAAAAGATCATCACAAAAAAGAGAAAGGATTCATCCATATTGACAAACATCTATAACTTCTTTTTGATATGTCAAAGAATTAGAAACTGAGGGGATGCCCATCAAAGGGAGAATGGTTGAATAAGTTATGGTATATGAATGCAATGGAATACTATTTCTATAAGACATAACGAGCAGATTTCAGAAAAATTTGAAGACTTATATGAACTGTTTCTGAGTAAAGTGAGAACATTATATTCAGTAACCACAACATTGTGCAATGTTCAGTTGTAATAGACTTAGCTCTTCTTAGTAATACAATGATCCAAGACAATTCTAAAAGACTGTGATCAGAAGTGCTATTCACATCCAGAGAAAAAAATATGTAATCTGAATGCAGATCAAATCATACTATTTTCACTTTTTAAATTTCCTCTTTCTTGTGGTTTTTCCCTTTTATTCTGATTGTTCTTTCATATTACTTATGTGGAAGCAATTTTAACATAATTATGTCTAACCTTTATTGGATTGTTTGCTATCTTGGAAAGGAGGAAGGAAAGAGATGACAGGAGAAAAATATGAGCTCAAAATCTTACAAAAATGAATGTTGAAAATTATCTTTACATGTAATTAGATAAAATACTATTAAGGGCAAAAAAAGTTTAAAAAAAACAGGAGTTCTGAAAAAGATTTGAGGGTTTTAAGGGACTGCAAGCTCAATAAGAGTTATCAATGTGATATGCTGGCCAAAAAAGAAAATTATTATGAACTTCTAGGAATAGGGAGGTAATAGTCACTTTTTACATTGTCCTTATCAGACCTCAACTGGACACATGTTCAGTTGTGGATATCAATTTAAGAAAGACATTAAAAAGCTAAAGAGCAAATGAGATAGTAAAAGTTTATGAACCTACATAATATAAGCATCAGTTGAAAGAATTAGGCATGCTTATTTTAGAGAAGACAAAAGAGAAACTCTCTCCAAGTATTTGAAGGATTGTCACTTGGAGGAGAGGTTAGATTTAAACTGTTTGACCTACAAGAAAGAATCAGGAGAAATGAGTAGAAGTTGCAGTATTTAAAGTTGGTTTGCTATAGGGAAAACATCCTGAAGTTTAGAGCTGTCTAGAAGTGAAATGTACTGTCTTGAGAAAAGAAGGTTCTATCTCATTTGAGGTCTTCAGACAGAGAATAAATGATTGAACACTTGTTGGGTGATAATGAATATTCCTTTCCTGTATGGATCATTGGGCTAGATGGCCCCCAGGTTCCTTCCCAATTCAAATTCTGTGATTTTTCTAAATATCTGAGGAGTGTGACAGCAGGTTCAGGGACCAGGTAAGCAGGTGGCCATCATCAAAGATGTCTGTCATCAGCCAATAATGTAGTTGTGTAGTGTTTATAAAAATTACAAAGTGCCAGACTGCCTGGACATCCTAGCAGGTGAGCAGAGGATGTCATTAGGAAAAGCTGGCATCAATTAAGAGGCAGTGGTCCAAACAAGCAGTTGGTTATTGATATGGGAGATCTGGAGGCACATATGGGGCATGGCTACAGGAATTGAAATTTAGGGTACAAGTTTATTCCTCAAAAGGACCAGTGAAAGCATGTCATAGTAGCAGCCCTAGAGGTACTGGGCACTGAACAGGGAAGCAAGGCAGGGACAATTTTGAGGTCCAGTTATCAGAGCTTGGATATAACGGGTAATACTTGATTCTAATCGTAAAATAAGAGTCCAAGACCAGAGTTTGCATCACAGAAGGGCCAAAAACACAGCTGATATGGCCTAATGCTATGGTCTCTGAACTAGGGATTATTTTTTTTCCTTAACTATTTCAAATACCTAGTTTGAGGCTAAATGTACCAGTGATCTAGATATAAAACCTTGGAGGATAAATGGTCAAATAGCCAGTATAGTTATAAACAATAAGAAATGCTCATGTATTTATATACATCAGTATGGACCTCATGTTGGCCCGTGCTCTTTGCTAGCTTACATTTTTCTAACTTTGAGTTTAATAGTGTCTTGGGGGATAGACTACTTTGAGAGGTTGTGGATTCCCTCTTCTTGAAGCCTTTCAAGAAGAGGCTACATAATCATTTATTAGAGTTTGGCAAATATTTTAATCATTCTTATTGGATAGACAAGGAAATTGAGGTTCAAAAGAGCCAAGTGATTTGTCCATAGTTGTGTAATTTATTGAGAGCTAGAAATCGAATTCTATACTTCCTCATTTGTTTTTTCTGTGTTCTTGTTATGCTATTACCTCATTTGTTTTTTTTTTCTGTGTTCTTGTTATGCTATTACCTCATTTGTTAAAGAAAAAGAATAATATAAATGTTTGGAAATCCAGATTCTAGTAAAACTGAATCTTCACACACTGCCTATTTGCTATTCTTAGGTTTTAGATTCTAGAGGCTCAAAGTGAAAGCTATGACCTCTTTAAATGAATTCTTTTCTTTTCTGAACCTATGCAGCCATGGATAGTAGTTAGGAGTTGGCACCATGTAATGCAATTTTTTTTTTGATTGAGATCTAGGACCACATTTGAGGAAATGGATGAAAAGGAGGTAGATGATGAAATATTTAAGAAGATTGATGAAACATGTTTTAAGTGGTCACTAAAGAGGTACAGCGATTCTGATTTCCCTTTATAATCATTAGGAATGGTGGAAGAACAGTAAGAGGGAAATGTGTGACTCTGGAGTTACTTTTGCTTCCATGCTGTTAATTTATTAATTTCACAGAGTGATAGGTAAAGTATAAATGGAGGGAAGCAAGTTCCTAGAACTATCAATCCTTGGGAAATGACAGGTCCATAATAAGGAATTCAGAGAAAATTCGCTTTGAGAGGAAGGGAGAGTGAGATACAGAGAGTGGTCCTCCATAGTTTCATACATTGTAGTTGATGTAGATAAGCCTTCCAGGAGGAGGGAACAGGGTTGAGTATAACAGTATTGGAGACATGTGGAGGAACACCTATACCAGTCAGTAGAAGCAATCTCTAGGAGGAGAATGTGGAATGGAGCAATAATCATCAAATGTAGTCCTACTCTGACATCTGGGAAGAATTCATGAAGATAGGGCAGAGTAGTCAAACAAAAGAAGCCTGGAAGAGTAGGAATCTTATGCTTTCAGGCTGCACAAGTCAATAGATCAGAGAGCCCTGAAGCAGGGAAGTGATGAAACAATACTCCTTCCCTCTCTACCTCCCACCCTAGACCAAAGTTCCAAGTTATCTCCTCTCCTAGAGAATTTACTTCAAGGATTACTGCAAAAATACAAGATAAAAAATAAAGAGCTCCGTAAGTCAATGGAAAGAGGGGATTAAAAAGCAGACTTTAGGAAAGTTTAGGAAGCATTACTCATGCAAGGTAAGTGACACTGGAGTAGATTAAGCTAAGGCAGCAAAGTGAATCCACCATGTGCCCCAGGTTGCCTTCTAAATAAATAAACATCTATACAGCTATTTGGAAGGGGAGAAAGGAGTTATTACCCTTCACAAGCACCTATCATGAGATAGATGAATGCATCCACCAGGTCTCCTTTTCTCCCAAAATGTTACTGTGAATATTAGTGGGCTGTTTTATTTATTTTCCCCTTCACCACCTCTTTCCAAAGCTCAGCAATAAGAATTTACATAGCAACTATTTATCCTTTTTCTCTATCTCCTATTGGCTGGCATTTGAGTACTTCCATGTCTCAGCAATGAATGTGCATTCTTAACCCTGCAAGAGACTGCAGGAGTTTCCTACCTGGTCTATTTTTTCCCCTTAGCATTTTACACTGTTGATGTCACCATTGTTGTTTTTCTATCCTTCAGCCCACCCACTCGTAATCCCCGTGCACCTGCCTCTAACCCTCCACCTCATTCTTCAGGTGTTTATAATTATAAATCTTGAGGTGTCAGGCTACTTTTGTCCTCCCTCCACCAACTGCTTTCTATTTATCTTAATGAGATGGCTTATTTTGCTCAATGTTTTATCCTTTGAAGCTCATATCATCATTAGATTAGGACAGATGGAGCAGGATTGCTGTTTCCAAGTCAAGAAGCCAGAAGATTCCTCCAGGACTTCCCCCGCCCCCCACCTCCCTCTGTAATTTTCCTGTCTGGTCCCTCTACATTAGACATGGGAGCTTACACAGGAAAAGATGGCCCTGCAGTCAATCAGCAGGCACCCCAGCTTCGGAGCTCTGTGCCCATCTTTGTCAGTCGGGTTCCCAGAGTGTTTTCTGCACTTCTCTTCTTGGCTGACAAGTAGTCCTTTACATAATTTCACACTGCTGTGCTCCTGGAAAGCAGTATGTCACCATTGGCTCAGAATGGATTGCCATTTTGAAACAAACCATAGAGAGCATTTAGGGTTTAGCTCAGTAGAATATAAGGTCCTTGAAGGCAGGAGCTGTTATTTTACTTTGTGCATTTAGCACAAAATGTGCTATATAGTAAACACTTTGTGTATTCTTATTGATGGATTAATAGCAAGTGGCTTTTAATTATTGTTTTTGGTGATGTTTTTGTTTTGTTTTGTTTTTTGAGAAAGGGTCTCCAAAACTCATGCAGGCTGGAAGTGCAGCTGTCAATAACTGATTGGTTCAGAAACTTTGATTTGCTTCATCTCCAGTCTGGACTAATTTGTTACTTCTTAGGTAGTCCTACTGGCCTAAGATTCTCAAGATTCACCTCATAGGTACCAGACAGGGCTGAAAGATTGGTTTTATCATTACTGCAGCTCAGTATTTCCAAGCTCAAATGATCTACCAGCCTAAGCTTCCCCAGGATCAGGGATTACAAGTCTGCCCTTGGCCAAACGACACATTTTTTTTTAATTTGGGTTCCAAGCAGCTGACCTGTAAGTGTCAAAGTACCAAAAGATACAGATAAATGTCATTCTAAACATGATGGTGATAGTATTGCTTACACTGTGAATGTCACACTGATGCTGTTCCTCAGACACACAAATATCCATTTTGTGTAGGCTAAGCATGGGAAGTGAAGTAAAAAATGGAAAATAATCTTGGCAAGAGCTTTCTCCCACCAGTAAGAAGAGAGTTGCAAGCAAGTTATGAGCTGAGTCCAAATTTGAATCAGAGAGCTTTTTACTCAAGTTCAATCAGCACAATTATCTACTTATTAATAATTAATATTTAACAATACTGCTTATTGCTTAAATACTAAGGCCTTGGCTGAATCCCTGAACTAGTTTTGGCATAACTACCTTTACTTATTAAATGAGGTAAGTGATTTTGAAATATCAGGAGATTAATTTGCAACACTGGTATTGAGGAATGAGATGATCACCCGCTTTGTAAACTAGGCATGCTATATATCAGGTTTTTGTTTTTATATCACCAGTGAATAAATTATCTGATCTGACATCAGAAAAGCTTGAAATCAAATATGGCCTCTGCTGCTTCTTAGTTATATGATCCTAAGCAAGTCACAAACTCTCCCTGTCTCAGTTTTTAAATTGTAAAATGGAGATAATATCACCCACCTTCCAGGGTCTTGAGGCTCTGATGAAATATTTACAAAGTACTTACTCAGAACAGTGTCTGAGAGATACTAGATGCTTAATAAATTCTTCTTCTCTTTCCTTTTGTATTTTTTTTTTTTGCTTTTTGCTGAGGCAGTTGGGGTTAAGTGACTTGCCCAAGGTCACGAAGCTAGGAAGTGTCTGAGACCAGATTTGAACTCAGGTCCTCCTGACTTCAGGGCTGATGCTCTATCCATTGCACCACCTAGCTGCCCCCTTTGTATTGTCTTTTGGAAAAAGCCATTTTACATTTTGCATTAGTGGTATAGGAGAAAATTAGTTGTCAAAGCAATCTTCTCTTTGCGCATAGATCGATTGATGAACACAGTAGAAAACAAGACAAGAAATTTCTCACCACAATGTCTACCTAAAGAAGGATAACAATTGCATCTCAGCAGGATACAGATAGCGCTTTGTTGTTTCTTTGAACTCTATATGGCTTCCTCAGTCCCATGATGCACTCACCTAAGCATAAGTATTGATGTTGAAGTAACTAGGTGGTGCAGTGGATATAACACTAGTCCTAGAGTCAAAAAGATTCATCTTCCTGAATTCAAATCTAGCCTCAGATACTTACTAGCTTTGTAATTCTGGTCTTGTCACTTAATCCTGCTTGACTCAGTTTTCACATCTATAAAATGAGCTGGAGAAGAAAATGGCAAACCATTCTAGTATCTCTCTGCTAAAAAAAAAATCCCAAAATGGGATCCCAAAGAGTCAAACATGAAGAGAAAATTAAGCTTTAATATTTCTTCAATTGGCTCTTCCCTTTATGAGGGATAAAATCATAAAGGAGGTTACAAAGTACACAGCACACACATACACACACACAAACACACACACTGCTGATGGAATTACTATAATATATTAAGGAGAACATGAACTTCAAGGATAGGTTCTATTCTTCAAATGTTTGAAATTCGTGGGTTTAATGTGTACAAGAAAGGCATTTGAGGTATAAAATAAAATCTTAAATTTCTAGTTTTTCCTAATGACCATGTAGGAAATATCATAAGGGATCTTTCCCTTCTCCCATTACTTTTAGAAAATGTATAAATGGAAAAAGGATTTTTAATACAAAATAAGTTAAATAATACAGAATACAAAACACTAGATATAATACCCAGAAAGATATTGGTGACAATATTTGGACATGGGATGAAGTTATTCATTTCTCTTCCAGAATTTTCTGAATTTGTTCCTTTGTTTTCTCTCTAGAGGTCATAGTACTTCCTATGATGGAGAAAAGGTAATATTAACTTCAGCGATTTCTTTTGTTATTTGATTGTTTTTTAATTCTTGGAGACTGTAGTGATAATTCCTTGGACAATTTCTTTTGGTCAAAATAATTTATGGTTGTGGGGCCAATCCTAGAGAAGTATGTCTAGGTTAACTTTTTAAGGATTAGAATTATCCAGTCATAGAAAAAATGGTCTCATGAAGCGATGAGCTCTCTTCATGGAAGGTGTTGGCAATGAGGAATTGGATATCATCAATCTGGAATTGCAGTTAGAGTAAATGATTTTTAAAATATTTTCCAGCTTAAAGAATTCATTATTCTATAATCAGTTTAAAGAACTTAAATATTCTAATTAGAACATCTATTAAAATACAAAACCCTAAATTCAATCATCCTGCTTCTTACTTGGGCCTTTACATATTCTTCTTCTGACTTTTTTTTCTTCTAGCCTATACCATCTTTCATTATTCAGGATATTTTGTTGCTTTCTTTCTGAAGGATTAATTCCCAAATGCCTTTTAAACTACATTCATGAAAAAAGTTACTAAAGAGTTTATACTATTAGACCTTTAAAAGGCACTACCGGATTTCTACACAAGAAGGTTTAATCAACAAGTTGGCTAGTATTTGGTAAGCACCTATTATGTACTAGATACTAGAACAAGCTTTTATAATAAGAAGAAAAACAATAACAACAAAATCCCTGCTCTCAAGAAGCTGAGTCCAAAAGGTAAGTAACTACATCCAAATAAGATATTTATAGGATAAGCTAAAGATAGCCTAAAAATGAAGGCTTTAAGATTAGGGAGGACAGGCAAAGGTTGCTTGTAGATGATAAGACTGCAACAGAACATTTTATCTTTTACACAAGTGTTGATAGACACTCTTTGAACATAGGAATCACATGACAATACCTGTGGTGAAAGATCAATTTAACAGGTGAGTGAAGAATGCTATTAAGGAAGGAGAAACTAAAATCAAGGAGTCAATCCTACCACCAGGCAAGAGCCTATATGAAGTTAGTGGTAGCTTAAGTTAAGTAAATACCCATAAATACAAAAATATTCTCTGTAGCACTATTTTTTCTTTCATTTTAATATCTATTGTTGTCACATGGAATCATTAACATCTGTTTGGTCTATTCTAATTTTTAAGGAGTTAATTGGTTTAGTTATTGTTGGATTTTTTTAGCATTATTTATAAAAATAAAAAAGTAGGAAGCAAAATATGTATCTAAAGATTGGAGATTGCCTGAACAAAATAGTGTGTAAATGCAATGATATGATAAGGTGACATAAAGAATGATTAACAAGAAGAATTCAAAGATACTTGAGAAAATTTACAGTGTTTCAGATAAAAAAAGAAGTTAAAAAAACAAGTTACACAATGACAACAACAATGAAAGACAATACTGAAAGACAATTCTCCTATCAAAAACAATAGATCAGTGTTCCTCAAAAGGGCTTCATGAACATTTTCTTTCTTTTTTGAATATTTTCCCCAATAATATATAAAATAATTTTCAATATTGTTTTTTTAAATTTTGAGTTCCAAATTCTCTCCTTTCCTCTTAATTTGATATAGGTTATGCATATATAATTATGTGAAACATATTTTTATATTTGCATAAACCTTATTATTTTATTTTGAATAATATTCTATTTTCCAAATACATGTAAATATAGTTTTCAACATTCATTTTTGTAAGACGTGTTTTAGATTTTTCTCTCTCCCTCCCTTACCTTCCTCCTCTCCAAGGCAGCAAGCAATCTGATATAAGTATCATATGAATATATCACTTCATATCTGTCACGTTATACAAGAAAAATCAGACCAAACAGGAAAAAAAACACCAAGAAGATATAACAAACAGCTATAAAAATAAAAAGTTATAAACAAATAAACAAGGTGATAATACTATGCTTCAATTCACATTCAGTCTCCACAGTTCTCTCTCTGGATATGGATGGCATTTTCTATTCTGAGTCTATTGGAATTGCCTTGAATCACTTCATTGTTGAAAAGAGCCAAGTTCATCACAGTCGATCATCCTATAATTTTGTTGTGACTGTGTACAATGTTTTCTTTGTTCTTAGTATACATTTTTCAAAAAAATATTTGGTAACTTTACTAAAATGAGTTTTCTTTTTAAAATTCTATATATTTTATTTTAATGCATTTATAAACAATCCCCCCCTTATGTAATCTGCAATCTTCATCAAAGTATTGAAGGTCACAAGTCATTTTTTAAAAAGGATCAAGAACCCCTGAATAGCTGATAATGATTCCAAATTATTCAAGTTGTTATACACCCTTTTTAAAAAAAATTTAAAAATAAAAAAGAACACACTTTTCCATTCTGTTGACCAGCAGTAACTTCAAAAGCAGATAGTAGCATACATTTTCAGATATAATAATCTTATTAAATAATTTTATATAAGTAGTTTGGGTAATGTATTTTGTGTGAGAATTGGATACTTGTTAGAAAGTATTTATTATCTTAAAAATTTATAAATTTAAATAAAAAAAAGATAAAGTGTATGATTTAGTTTCTACCCCTACCTGTTTCTAATTAACTCATTCAGGGGAACTTTATAAGAATGATGCAAATTGGTTTCTTTTTTCTTCTTCATACTTTAAAATATGTCAAAATCTGTTTTAAACATGCAAAGAATATGTTCGTAGGATTCTAGAATTAGAGCTTAAAGCTATCCACAAGCCATCAAGTCCAACAACCAGTTAAATGACTTACTGCTAGTAAGTACTTGAGGTGCCATTGAGCCCAGGTCTTCAAGACTCCAAGTCCAGTATCTTACTCATTATGCTGTACTTATTTCTTCACATTATGATATAAAATGATGAATAACATAAGTGCATATTCATTTGTCATGGACCTGAAAAACAGATTTAAGTTAGGCCTTGAAGACATTGGTTTAAAATAAAAATATTGAACTAAGCTCTGTTTCTTCTCTTTTTGCTAATTTTAATTCAAAATTATTCAAAAGTTTATTTTCATTTTACTTGAGATATCAGTTCAGTAAATTAAGCAGTTCACTGTTATCTGGGAATTTCCATCCTGTTACTTTGTGTTAGTTTCATATATATATATATATATATATACATATATATATGTACATATATTCCTAATAGACTGCCACTATACCAAAAGAGATGAAGCTTTCTATAGTCAATGGCCTGCCAATAGATGTGCATCTATAAGGAAAAGAACCTGAGGTAGTGGGGTAGGAGAATTGAAGATGGTAGAGCTTTCCAGTTTTATTTTTACAATCAGGAAATAGATAAAAATGCTTCCATTTTTTTTCTAAATAATATATTCCATTTAACACATTTTTAACTTTCATCAAAGTTCCTCTGTAATGTGAATTGTGAATTGAAGGACCAAAGTTTCATACCAAACTTAGTATGTGAGCATTCTAAGGAATCATTGTTCCTTAAAATTTTGGGCGGTAATGCAATATGCCTAAGAAGAATAATTACCAGCAGCCTACTACCCTTAATTCCCATCACATTAACTGGATAATAATGTTAATTATGTTACTTTTATAGTAATATAGCCTTCATTAGTGCCATTTCATCATACTAAACTGAAGCAACATTTTGTATTTATATTTTCTTCACCTCATTTTTTCTAGTTAGATATTATGGATGTTTCCTTTCAGTTAATAACTAGATTTTTAGGCCCTCTTTGGTGAATTTGCTTTTTCCTTGGGCTGATTGGCAGCCGAGAGATGAAAGAAGTTTCTTTGAAAGAGGACAACATAACTGGTGTTGTAAGGATAAGAGTAAAAAAGCTATTTTCTTTCTTTTTTTCCCCCTTATTTCCTAGCTCATTCTTGCCTTGTTCTGGTCTTTGTAGACCAGGCTGTTGCATTTAGTAACTGTTGAACATGTAAAGTCTCTTCAGAGTATCAGCGATAAGACCCCAGAAAACTTTTTTAAACTATTAAAAATCCATTGCTCCTGAGGGGGAAAAAAAGACTTTAATGGAGAATAAAAATACTCCATTTTGTAACTCATGAAGTATAGAGTAGATGGACTGAGCAAAAAATAAAAACTAAAAGGTAATAAATCTGTGTAATTTGTTCTGCCCTTGGAAGAATCATCCTCTATTGGAAATAGAAGCTATTAAATCTTTAAATTCCCAGCGTCTTCCCCATTTTTCATCAAAAGCCAACATATGTAAAGCACAAAGCAAGAAGCTTGCACCATGAACTGTATCATTGGCACCTTGATAATTGTACTGCTGATTCTATCAACATCATTAAGTGCCTTCAAAAACACTGTGACATTGAAAACACTTTGGTCTCAGCGCAGGACCTGAAGAAAGGCAAGCTGAGTTAAGGAAAAGCAAAATATCTGAGAAAAGTTGAGTCAGCTGGGTTAGAATAGTGAAATGAAATGGTAATAGCCCTGTGCTACTCAAAAACCTGGTCTGGAGACCATGGTGTTTGAAAACTTTGACCATTGAAATGCACCCACCCCTATAGTGAAACAAAGATAGTATTGTGCAGAAAACTGCAAGTTAATAGAAATCATAATTTCCTATATTACCTATCTATCTTTCTCATTCTCTTGGGCTCTTTCTACCTCTATTGGATATCCATTTCTCTAGAGCACTCTCTGTCACCCTATATATGTGTATCTCTATCTTGATACCTAGAAATATATATATATATATATATATATATACATATATATGTGTACATATACATATATACATATATGTATACATATATATGTGTGTTTATTTATCTAGATCTAGCTAGCTAGATAAGAAACACTTGAAATATCAGGAGCAAATTATTATCATGCTACCTTTTACTTGGTTACATAATAAATAAGAATTAAAGCTTGGTGGATGGCATGCTAGACAGAATTGGGAGTACCACTATTCAAATCCCATTTCATAACTCAATTAAATGAACATTTATTAATCTCCTAGTTCATGCCAGGCATTCTACTAGGCACTGGGACTACAGAGGTAAAAAGAAAAAACAGACAAAAAAAGATAAACAGCTCCTGTATTCAAGATTATGTTCTACTAGGCTGTAAGAGAACAAAATAGATACATATAAGTGAATTGTAAATATATATGAAACAAATTTAAACTCATTTGGTGAGAAGAAGCAGTACCAACTGGGGCATTATAAAAATACTCGTCTGAAGTAACTCTTGAGATGAGCCTTGAATGAAGGTGGAGATATTAAAACATATGTGAGCAGGAAAAGAATTTCATCTAATGGAAGACCTATGCAAGGTTCATGGAATGGAAACATTATAGACAGCTTGGTCAGGAGGAGGAGCTCTGACATTGAATAAATCATACATTTATGGTAAGCTTAACTGAACAAATATATTTTAAGCACTACATACCACTTATCACTACTCATTGGATGCTTTAGTGAAATCCATTTTTTAAATATCTAATACATATAAGACACTGTGCTAGCTGCACTCCCATGAACTGATATCAAGCTTTTACTACTAGTAGAGTTTTTTTTAAAGCAAGGAATAATAATAATTCATGTTGACATAGCACTTTAACAGTTAGAAACTCTTTGTACAGCAAGATTGTGAACTAGAAGTCTACTAGACTCTTCCACTAACTGGATCTGTGACCTTAGGAAACATAGGAAATAGAGGAGAAAGAGGTTTTTCATTTTATAAATGAGATTGTTGTGTGATATGTCCAAGGTCACATGGATCATAATTAATAGAAACAGGATTTTAATGCAAATCCCATAATTCAAAATCTCACATTCTTTCTACTTAACCACTTTCTAAGCCTCATTTCATCACTAGTAAAATAATGGGGGGGGGGGGTTTAAAACAAGACAATTTCTAATGTTCTTCTTCCATATCCATGATTCTAACATCTACTTTGATAGCCATCAAAGTAGAAAAAAGAAATAGGAAAAATGATGATGATGATGTCCAGATTCCATTGTAGGTGGCCCAGAAAATAGATAACCTGGAGTCAGGAACACAAGTTCAAATTAGGTCTCAGATATTTACTAGTTATTCTATCCTTGACAAGTCATTTAATATTATACTCATTTTTTTTAATTGTAAAATGGGAACTATGGTAGCATCAACCAAAAAGGGTTGTCATAAGGATAAAAAGAGATATTTATAAAGTGCTTAACATACTCAGAACATAGTACATATTTAATAAATGCATATTACTTCACTTATTTCTTCATCATCCTGGTCACCAACATTGCTACTACTCATGTAGCTTAAGATTCACAAAGTGCTTTACATACGTTATCACATTTGATCTTCCATATGGCATTTCTTAACTATCCCCCCTTGCCCACCAGCAACTAGCATCTCACCATTGTCTAGGAAAAAAATTACCTGGTATTTGTTTTTTGTTTTGTTTTGTTTTATAAATAGAGGTGTATGTGCTATCTCATCCAAGAAAATGTAAGCTCCATGAAAGTAGGGCCTTTTTAATTTTTGTCTTTAAATTCCTCAATATCTGTCACTGAGTAAATGCTGAATAAATAGGTAACACAACCCTGAGGGGGAAAAAACTGGCATCACTACTGCCTGAAATGTGAGAATTTTCAGATTATATTTTAGGAGACGACATGGAGAATGAAAAGAAGCCCTATTGGAACCATCCTCGCTATGGACCCACATTTGTGTCCAAAGGCTTTGGAAGAAGAGGCAATGATGGTTATACATTCAAGTAAATCCAAATTCTGGAAAGGTATTTTTTATTTGTGCTGCTTCCCTTGGATCCAGAGGAAAAGGTTGGTTAAACCTGACTACATGTGGCCAGTTATGTCTCCAGCTCTAAAACATGCACAAGAACGTAGGTACCTTGGAATAAAGATAATTTCATTCTTCAGATTTATATCACAAGAACCTAACACAGTGCCTAGGGGAATACTATACCAGAGTTCATTCAAGTGGACCTGGTTTATAATGCTTTCTCTGATGCTTATTAGCTGTACAACAATGAGAAGATTCCTTAACTTCTATGCATTTCAAGCAACTGTGTCACAGATAAGTTGTGATCAACATAGGTAAAGACAGTTCCCTCACTGGAAATTCCACAGGCTGATAAAATCTTTGTGTACATAAGTTAATTCCAATATGTAGCATAGTAAAGTGAATTGGGAATTGAAAGAGCCAAGTTTTAGTAATGTTCTGCCATTAATGATCTTTGTGACTTAGAACAAGTCACTTAACCATTCTGGGCCATGGTGAAATGATCTGTAAAATGATGGACTCTGACTGGCTGGGCCCTAACGTTCTTTTCAAGTCCTCATATTCCATAATTTAAAATAATTTGCTTAATCAGTAAGCTTGATAATGTACTATTGCATCACTCTCTCTTTAGTCCCCTTGAACACTAAAGAACAAACCTTTCCAGAAGCACCAGATGTCTGCAAGGTAGGGGACTCTCCTTCCTTTTTGTCCTCACCTACTGGTGAGAATGAATAAGATAGGGGTTAATTGAAAGGGCTAACTCACAGGAAGTCCTTCTTCCCTTTTGCTCCCAGTCACACTGGTACTCATAAGGAAAGGGGGCAAGGGAAGAGAGAAGCTGCCATCCTCCTTCTGAGTGCTAGACACCTCTGTCATCATTGTATTAGGAATGATTGCTTAGTGATTGAGGGCAAAGGTGCGAAAGTACAAATGCCATCCTGTACTGAGCAAGTCCAGAGCAGAAGGGTTACAGAAAGGCACATTTAAACTCCAAATTTATGTGGTTTCACTTCTCTATCTCCTGAGGCTAAATTCTGCCCTTGGATGCACACAAACACCTCCTATCTAAATGACTCACTGTCGGAGACTTGCTCCAAGTCTATTAGATTATCATCATGTCATCTTTGTTTTTGGCAATGCTCAAGCAGCACCTCCAGAATCAGCTTTATTTGAGCTCTGTTTTCATACCTAAAAGCTTGGATCTGTAAAACAAACACCCAAACATTTATAGACATCTTTATATCACTCCAAATTGTTGTGATTAGTGTACACACTTTGAATATTATTACTTAAGCAACCTCCAGCTGACGTTAAAAAAGTAACACTTTGGAACAAGGCCCTTTCCAAATGTTCTATTAAGGATGCTGTTTATTTATATCAGCGTATAGAAAAGTACAGCTGCACAAAACATAAATCAATGTCAAAAGTAAAAGGCATTAAAATTCATAAGGTTCATTTTCCGACATCCAGAGCAAACTGTAGCTGAGAGTTTGCCACAGAGGTAACATCGGCAATAAAATTATATAACTGCTGATGTCACAGTCTTAGAGGTTCACTCAAAGGCATCTAAATTTTTATGGTTTCATTTTGCTTATTTTTTAAAATGAACATATATTACCCTTAATTTTGTTCCTCATGATACCTAGAAGACTTAAATCTAAGAACATTATCAGAGAAGAAATAATCTGCAATCCATAGAGTTTTAGCCAATGTGAACAAAATCTACATATGCATCATTTTTTATCTCTTACTCAGGAGAACAACATAGAAATGAAGGTTGGCTTAATGCCTATTAAGGGAAACAGTACATTTTAAAGCAGAATGTGGAAGGCTTATTACTAAGGAAGAAATAAAAAAACTAGTCATGCAAATGTTAATATTCATTCATAGGGCTTGTTATCATGTTGTTGTTATGGCTGCTTTTTCTTTCATTTTTACAGGATCTTAGATATTCAGTCCTTTGACCAATGTGGTGGAAGAGATTGGTAGATATTTGGAAATTCAGTCATTTGGGGAATATAGGTTTCATTATCTAATGGCTCCATTTTTCCCTTATTTAGATTCTAAGCTCCTTATAGAGGCAGAGACTTTTCTCTCTGGACAACTGTTATCAGTGCACCATTTGCTAACCTGTGGTCCAAATAGCTTATAACTTAAAGCAGACTTTAAAGTAAGGTAAAATCTAGAAACAGGTGTGCGGTAATTAATGAAACAAATAAACCAATGGATATATATATACATATATATATATATATGCATGTATATATGTATGTATGTATGTATGCTATATGTATGTGTATCTATAATGCTAATTTTATACATAAAACCATATATACATACATACATTTAAAATACTAAAAAATATGCTTTTGTTTATAATAATCACTCAAACAATATTTATTAAGCACCTACTATGTGCCAAGTACTATGCTAAAACCTGGATTCACAAAAACAGGCAAAAGGCTGTCTTTCACTAAAAATGTTTACAATTGAATGTGAGAGAACACATGTAAAAAATATATAGGATGCAAGCTGTATACAGGATAAATATATAGGGTTCAAGAAGGTTTCCAGTAAAAAAAAAAAGGGGGGGGGAATTTCATTTAAGCTAGTTAACAGGCTGAGGAAGAGGTAGAATGAGAAAGGATAATATAAAATCACTGCCTTCAAGAAAAATACTACCATTGAATAGCAGGATAAAACAAACCAGAAAGCTATAACCCATAATGTTGCATGACAGTACTTGAAAATCATAAGGAAAATAAAAGTATGTAAAATAACTAATTTCTGAGTAAATGATGTATTTATATATATAGAAATGATAAAATGAGAAGATCAATTTAACAGATAAAAATAACCTTGTTTTTATACATGATGAATTTGAGGTGCTGGTAAATCATTCAGGTAGAGTTGGCCTGTGGATAATTAGGATCCATGGATTTGGTGCCCAAAAGAGATATCAGAGCTTGAGATATAGATTTTGGAGTTAGGTGTGTGAAGACAGTATTTTGTTCTGTAGAAATAGATAAGTTTGCCTCACCTTGTGGTGAGGTGTGTGTGTAGGGAGAGAGTATAGAAAGGGAAGAAAAGAAGGCCAAGAATAGAACATTGAAAAACATTCACAATAACCATCTAGAATGAAAAAGAGAAATCATTAATAGTGTTGAAGAAAGATGGTTAGATAAACAGAAATAGATTACTGTCTTAGAACCCAGGGTAGGGGAGGGTATCCAAGACAACAAGGTAAATAATATCAAAAACTTCAAATAGGTCCAGGAGGCAAGGACTAAAGAAAGATTATTGGTTTTAGTTATTAGAACATGACTGATCACTATGAAGAAAGTTTTTTTCAGTAAAATATAAAGGAGGGAGAAGAAAGTAGGAAGTAAGAAGGGGAATCCAATCAAGAAAGATTTATGGAAAACTTCAACCATGAAAGGAAAAACAAAGAGATAAAATTACATTGTGATGGGCTTATGGATCAAGGAAACATGCACTTTCTTTGATTGGGGAAAAACTGAGTATATTTAAGTATGCTTGTAGGCATATCTGTAGGAAGAAGCCAATGGTAAGGAAGAAACTGGAGACTAATGAAAGAGCTGGGAGTGATTTTTGAAGCAAATTCCTGGAAGAATCATAAAGGAAAGAAAACAACCATCCATTATAGGAGGGGAAGAATTAGCACTACTGAATAGTAGAGATCTCTCTTGAACTTTAGCTAAGAAAAGACAAGAAAAGGTAATGATGCTGGGAATGTTTGAAGAATGAAGGAATGTTGAAGAAAATCACATCAGATGGCCTCAATTATCTCAGTGAAATAGAAAGCTAGATCATCTTCAATAAGTGTGTTGGATCAGTGAAGAGAAGCCAGTGTGGAGAATATGAATGAGGATAGAATGGAGGAATTTTTGAGCAGGAGTATGGTCAAGCTGAATTTATGTACCATGAATTTGTAATGGATAAAACATAGGATTATAGATTTAGAATTAAAAGGTACCATGGAGGTATCTAATTCAAATCCCTCAATTTATTTCCTCTATTTTAAAAATTGTAAACTTAACTATATATGTGTATGTATTCATATATACACATATATATATATGTGTGTATATTTTAATATAGGTATAAATGTGTATTATGTGTGTGTTAGAAAGAAGGTTGTACATGAAATTGGTTACCTTTCCTTTACCAGCTTACTTATGTTAAGTATATAATAAATTCAACATGAAAATTTCAAAGCTATTTTGCTTCTCTATGATTCCCTTTGAAATTCCTTCTATTTTTATCTTTTGATTTAAGAAAAAAATTCCTGTAGTCTTCTTTCTTTTCTTTTCCTTTCTTGTGTTTTAGCAACCTTAGTTCCTCTCTTCTTTCCTATGCCCTACAAAATTGAGAAACAAAGGTCAAACAAAGCATTTTAATAAATGTTGAGTCAATTTAACCTAATGTTCCCATAATCTAATTTAAAATGCTTGTCTCATTTTGAATCTTCTCTCTGCTATATCTCTGATAGGAAATATCATCACTGATCTTCTGGAATCATGGTTAGTCATTGATTAGATTTCTTATGTCTTTCAAAGTATTTTTCCTTTACAATGTTTTATTGTTTACATTGTTCTGTTTCTGCTCACTTAATTATACATAATTTATATCTTTTTCCATGTTTCTCTGGAATTGTTACTTTCATGATTTCTCATATAACAATAATTTTCTGCTAGATTCATATGCCATATTTGTTCAGATATTCTCCAATGGATAGGTCTTCAAATTTCAAATCAAATTTCAATTCTTTGCTATACCATATGCTTCTTTTTTTCCTTCTTTAAAATAAATCTTGGAAGTATAAGAGTAGGAGTTGTGTCACTGGGTCAAAGTACACATGGTTTAATAACTTTTGGAGAAGAATTCTACTTTGTTTTCCAAGAATGGCTGGACCAATTCATAATTTTACTAATATATTGATATGCATGTTTTCCTGAAGCCCTTCAACAATTTCCATTTTCTTTTTTTTGCCATTTTTTCTCATTTGATGGACATGAGATGGAGAAACCATTCATTTTATATAAGGAAATTATGACACAGAGGTTAAATGATTTGGTCAAATTCATATAGGTAAAAAGAAAGCTAGGATTTGAACTCAAATTTAGTATTCTTCCAGAATTAATTCAATTTCACCCTTTTCTCTGAGTCTTCCAAGTATTCTTGTAATATGAACAGACAATTTAGATCATAAATAGGAAAAGAGTCATAGATAAAAGAGACAAAAGGTTAGCATGGAAAATTGTGCTTAGGTAGTAGTTATCCAAGAACAGAATGTAATCTCTTTAAGGATTTCATTCTTTATATCTTATCATAATACAAGGCCTTATACATAAAGATGTTTAATAAATGCTTGACAATTGATTGATGTCTAATTAAACAGTGACTTAGAAAACCATGTAGTTAAAGCTGGGAATTGGAAAGCAATCAAAGCCAGAATGGAAGAATATGTGTTCTTCAAAAAGCCAAAGGCTATTTAAAAAAAAAAAAAAAGTAGTTTTAAAACTTGGAAAGATGGGAGGGTAAGAGGCTGTGACCAAAATTTTAAATTCCTGGATTTTAAAGGTGGCACAATTCCAAGATGGCTAGGGAAAAATATAGCTATGTTGGTATGTTGTTGACATGGATGGAGGAGAGAATCCTTGCAATTGATTTAGTTGAGGGATTGAGAGATCAGGTTTAAAGAAAAAATAAATCATCAACATGAATATCCATATATACACATAAAGACACACATATACATACAACATGATAGAATGTATGGTATGCTAGAGGAGAATATTGTTAGAGAGGCACTAAATTCATTGAAAATATTGACAGAATGAGTCAGTAGATGACAGCAATACAGGTAGGCAAAAAAAAATAGCACAAATAGATTAAATAGACCTTAACAACAACAACAACAACAAAAAGGTCATTGAGAGAGGGTGGTGGAGAAATATCTTTAAAGCAACAGTGGGGAGAAAGAATTATACCCATCCCTTGCAGAGAAAAAACAATATAGGGCGATAAACAATTTATTTTCACAATGGACAATTGGGTTAAATCTGCCCTTGTTTTTTGAAAACATAGCCACATCTATAGAATAACAACAGATTGCAATGAAATGAGTGTTCTATGCCTCTTGTGGATGGTGAAATGTCCCAGCTGGGTTTGAGAGGTTATGAGTTTTTGTTTGTTTTTGTTTTTGATTTGCTTGCTGATATAAAACTGTGATATGACAAATAGAGCTCATAAAAATTTCCATTTGTCCATATGACTAGTCATACAAATCAGCTGGCTACATCTTGGGGGGCCCAAAAGAGAAAATCAAGAAATGTCCTAATTATTACCAGCATATTAAACAATTCCATAACTTAAAGGGATTGATCAAGAAAGTCTCAATTACAAAGTATATGAAGGGTACCTCTCATGGAAGAAGTCATGGAAAAATGGGAATACTTCTGAATGGTTTCTGTGTGCCAGGGCTGCCTCTGATATGATTGGCAAGAGAGCAAAAGAAGGGACAAATGTATTTGCTCTATAAAAGTGATGTGTGAATCAGGTTGGACATCCCTTTCTCATCACCTCTCATCTCTTTCTCTCCCTTGTTTTTCCAAATCAGATAGTTCATATGGAGGCATAAAAAGTTTATTTCTTCCTTCTCACTCTTTAGGAAAAGATATGATGATCACCTACAGAAGTACACAGTGAAATGGTTTTCTCATTCTGCTTTCCTGAATATAGGTCAGACAATAGAATTATCATAATAAATTCTCAATTTCTATGGTTATCTCATGAGTAATCTCAAATTTTATAGTCTGAGTTTCTGAGTTCATATATTCAGGTATCTGGTTTCCTAGAAGAATGTTTCAACCAAAAAAATGTGATTCGTGGAGAAGAAGGGAAAAGGAAACAAATTTAAAATCAAAATTGATTTGGGGAGGGGACTTGGTGAGGAGGGGAAGGAGGAAAGATGGGGTAGTAGAAAGAGATTTGAAATTCACCTATTTTGCCATCACTCTAGATGCCCAGATGATGCAGTTATAATGTAAATTATCCCTTCAAAAGCTCTGCCTCCCCCCCAAAAGTATATGTAATCCACAGCTATCACTCTCATAAGTAGGCTTGGAGGCATCCAGAGGCACCCTGTACAGTGACTTACCTTCTGATGGAATTCTAAACTGATATTCCAAATCTTGAGGAGACTGTAAGACTGTGAAAGAGGGATTCATTAGAAAAATAAATGGTTGTCCTTTTAGAAACCCCAAGCTCAGATCCTTCTTGGAGTAACAGATTATGTGAATGTTTTATGTGTCTGAACCTGTTTATAATTTCCTGTGAATCTTTAGCATCTTGTGAGTTTTCCATATAGTAAAATAAGGATGATGTTATATATACTTACATTGTACATTGGGAGCATGTAGAGGTAGGAAACTTGCTACCCCCATTTGGGGAAAAGGATGTACAAATCTTATTTAATCTCTGTTCAGAAGATTTTTCAAAGAGTAAATCTCCAGGGCAGTGGCAACAAACTAAGATAAAGACTGATTCTTTGAAGTAAACTGCCCAAGATCAGATTGCATCTATGTGAGCCAAGATTATTGGGGGGGGTAATAGGAATATTGTATCACAGTTGACAATAATGGTTCCCAGTCTTTTCCCTCAGTGTTCCTCTGAGTATGGACCAACTAAGAGCTTATATTCAATATATTCAAATAAAAATGTGTCCTTTTCTAGAAGGAGTTTAAAATATTTTCATGCAGAAGAAATATATACCAGACCTAATTCTGCTACTTGTGGATATTATAATACATATACTGTATGTCCCAAAAATATCAGTGTAGTTTTAGTCTTAACTATCTTAAACTGAGATTTTTTGGGGGGGGAGGGATAGGGAGTGGGAGGAATGTGTGTCTGTATGTGTGTGAGAGAGAAAGAAAGACAGAGAGACAGAGACAGACAGAAAGACAGAGGGAGAGAGAGAGAGAGAGAGAGAGAGAGAGAGAGAGAGAGAGAGAGAG
>JAJPUD010000549.1:63167-108776 GCA_023553655.1 Myrmecobius fasciatus
CTTAAAATGATTAGTAGCATCTACTTAAAACCATCAGCAAGCATCATATGTAAGGGAGACAAACTAGAACCATTCCCAATAAGATCAGGAGTGAAACAAGGCTGCCCACTGTCACCATTACTATTTAATATTGTATTAGAAATGTTAGCTTTGGCAATAAGAGAAGAAAAAGAGATAAAAAGAATTAGAGTAGGTAATGAAGAAACCAAATTATCATTCTTTGCAGATGACATGATGGTATACTTAGAGAACCCTAGAGACTCAACTAAAAAATTGCTAGAAACAATTCACAACTTTAGTAAAGTGCAAAATAAATCCACATAAATCATCAGCATTTTTATATATTACCTACAAAGTTCAGCAGCAAGAGATACAAAAAGAAATTCCATTCCAAATAACAGATGATAGTATAAAATATTTGGGAATCTTATCTGCCAAGGAAAAATCAGAAACTATACGAACTAAACTACAAAACACTTTCCACACAAATAAGATCAGACCTAGTCAATTGGAAAAACATTAGCTGCTCATGGGTAGGCCAAGCGAATATAATAAAAATGACAATACTACCCAAACTAATCTACTTATTTAGTGCCATGCCAATCAAACTCCCAAGACATTATCTTACAGATCTAGAAAAAATAGTAGCAAAGTTCATTTGAAAGAACAAAAGGTCAAGAATTTCAAGGGAATTAATGGAAAAAAAAGGCAGATGAAGGTGGCATTGCTGTACCAGATCTAAAACTATATTATAAAGCAGTGGTCATCAAAACCATTTTGTACTGGCTGAGAAATAGAGCAGTCGATCAGTGGCATAGGATTGGTTGTCAGGACAATCTAGGCAATAACTTTAGCAATTTAGTGTTTGATAAACCCAAAGACCCCAGCTTTTGGGATAAATACTCACTATTCGGTAAAAACTGCTGGGAAAATTGTTAACTAGTATGGAAGAAATTAGGGCTTGACCCTCACCTAACACCACATACCAAGATAAGATCTAAATGGGTTCGTGATCTAAACATAAAGAGTGATGTTGTAAGCAAATTAGAGGAACATAGTATAGTTTACCTCTCAGACCTGTGGAGATGGAATAAATTTATGTCCAAAGAAGATCTGGAACTCTTAATTGAATACCAGATAGATAATTTTGATTATATTAAGTTAAAAAGTTTCTGTACAAAAAAAAAAAACTAATGCAGACAAGATGAGGAGGGAATCATCAAATTGGGAAATCATCTTTACATTTAAAGGTTCTGATAAAGGCCTCATTTCTGTGTCAATTTTTTTTTTTTGCTGAGGCAATTGGGGTTAAGTGACTTGCCCAGGGTCACACAGCTAGGAAATGTTAAGTGTCTGAGATCAGATTTGAACTCAGGTCTTCCTGACTTCAGGGCTGGTGCTCTATCCACTGCGCCACCTAGCTGCCCCAAAAGACCTCATTTCTAAAATATATAGAGAATTGTCTCATATTTATAAGAATTCAATAGATAAGTGGTCAAGGGATATGAAGACAATTTTCAGATGATGAAATTAAAACCATCTCTAATCATATGAAAAGTTGCTCCAAATCACTATTGATCAGAGAAATGCAAATTAAGACAACTCTGAGGTACCACTACACACCTGTTACATTGGCTAAAATGACAGGAAAAGATAATGATGAATGCTGGAGGGGATGTGGGAAATCTGGGACACTAATACATTGTTGGTGGAACTGTGAACAGATCCAACCATTCTGGAGAGCAATTTGGAGCTATGCTCAAAAAGTTATCAAAATGTGCATACCCTTTGACCCAGCAGTGTTTCTACTGGGCCTATATCCCAAAGAGATCTTAGAGGAGGGAAAGGGCCCCACATATGCAAGAATGTTTGTGGCAGCTCTTTTCGTGGTGGCAAGAAACTGGAAACTGAAGGGATGCCCATCAATTGGAGAGTGGCTGAATAAATTATGGTATATGAATGTTATGGAATATTATTGCTCTATAAGAAACAACCAGCAGGACGATTTCAGAGAGGCCTGGAGAGACTTGCATGATCTGATGCTGAGTGAAACGAGCAGAACCAGGAGATCATTATACATGACAACAAACAAGACTATATGATGCTCAATTCTTATGTTCATGGCTCTCTTCAACAATGAAATGTTTCAAACCAGTTCCAATTGTTCAGTGAAGAAAGCCATATACATCCAAAGAAAGGGATATGAAATATGGACCACAACATATCATTTCCATGATCTCTATCGATTTTTGCTTGAATTGTGTTTCTTTTCTCTGATTTTCTTTTTTTTCTTGTAGATAGGATTTTTCTTGCACAACTTGTCAAGAATTTTAACATTATTAACATGTAGTGGACTTCCTGCCATCTAGGGGAGGGTAGGAGACTGGGGGTAAAATTTGTAATGTAAAGCTTTGTAAAGATCAATGCTGAGGAACTACCCATCCATATGTTATAGAAATAAAAAGCTTTAATAAAAAAAAAAGAAAAAAGAAAACAAAAACAAATTTGCTTACAATACAATGGATGTGCTTATTTATTTCTACATAAAAATTAAATCTTGTTGGAATATTTAATACTTTTTACTGTTGCCAAATTTTTCACAATGCCTACATTCAGTTACAAGATCCTATATGGGGACCCACAGTTTAAGAAGCATCACACTAGGCAACACTCAAAAGAGCAAGTTGTAGAGATTAAATGATTTATATTAGTCAAGATAATCCCTTCAATTAGGATTTCCTGTTCCAATGAAGCCACTGTCCTGGTGTCTATGCTATTATTGTTTTTCCAGAGCTATTCCAAGTGCAGTTTTATTTCATTTCTTCTTAGATTGCCTTTTAAAAAACAATCACGCAGCATATTCTTCAAATATAGTTCTACAGATACAGTTAGAGGCTTGAAAAAGTGTTGAATATATGATTTGTTCTCTTACTATCTGTTTCTAATATATTCTCTTGATAAATGCTTATCCCTTTTTACTAGTCAGACTTTTGCCTGATTTGGTGTAGAGTCCCACAGGCTCATGTTAGAATTGAAATGTATGATGTCTTATTGTTTGCCTTATACACCCAGAAGTCCAAGCACTGAGTTTACTTTTATAAATGAAATACAAAAGACAAACATGAAGCTTGCTGGGAGATGATTGTATAGGGACATTATTTGAATAGAAGTGGGCAGCATGAAGTCTCTGTGACTTGTTGCCTCAGTTTATATATTCCTGGATCTCTAGCCATGGCCAGGAGATCATCTCCTCACTATCCATAGATATTCCATAGAATTTATGTCATATCTTTAACATAACCACAGAATCCACAGAATCTAGGTGATCCAACTCTGTCTGCCAAAGCACAACAACAAAAACAAAAGGATCATTGCTATCTACTTCATTCAGCATGAGTGAGATTTGGCTTGGAGGCTCTTTGGCAAGTGACCAGGGTGATCCAAAAACTAGGGACTATGAGAATTAATTCCAGAAGAAACCAGTATTGAGGAAGTTGACTCAACAGAGTCTAAGCCAGTGACAACAACATATTAAGTACATGTTCACAAGCAATATATTTTTAAAAATATCTCTTCAGTGAAAACAAAACAAAAAGGAAATATCTGAATGCCTAGAAATAGCTATGTCCTAGGCTCCATTGTTCTCCTGGCAAACATGAGTGGGATTCAGACATTTCTTGGAATTATACCCATTCTAGGGGAACAATGAACCAAAAGCCAAACGAGGGTGGTTTTATTATATTCCTTATCTCTTTTTGTGTAGAGATACAGCCATACAGGGAGAAAGGCTATCTCCTCTTCTCTGTTGGTAAGAATACCTATTCTAATTTATTATGTAAATTAATTTGCTGCAACCCACTGCTGAAGTTAATTCTTATTTTTAGAATTAATTAAGCTGAGATCTGGACTCATGACAGATCATCCCCATCATGGCCAACACAGAAGCTCAGGACAGATGACTATTTCAACTTTACTAGCTTGATATGCTGTATAATCAATGCATGTCAATTATGAAGGCTTGGCTGCCTGTCGTTATACCCATTTGCAAGACTGGCTGAGTGCCTGCTTACAAAAATGGGATGCAAGTTCCAGTAGGACACAAGTGTCAGCCAAAGATCATTTCAAACAAGAAACTTGCATCATTTTGCAAGCGCCACCATACTGATAAAAATAAAAATTAAAAAAAATAAAAATAAAAATTATTTCTTTTAATTCCACACTGCTGACAAATAGATTTCACATCTATCTGATTAGACCTTCAGCCTCTGGGGAGCTTTTACATAATGACTTACTGGGATCTCTTTTATCCTTTTAATTTGACATTCCTACTATACCATTCAAACGAGAAAAAAGGCAAAAAAAGTTTATGAATCTTAGCAGCCAAAACAAATATCCATATCCTAGTTTCCTATTTGATCTTTGAGGGGTATAGAGAAAATATAAAAAAATGGAAGTCCCTAGAAACCTTATACCTTCAATTGAAATCCTTTAAAATGGTCTACCTTGAGGCTAGCAAAATAAATGAATAAAAGTATTTTTTAAGTTAAACATCAGTAAAAATCACTGGCAATTGGCATTGATTAGATCTCTTGATCAGGAAAAAAATATTACTACTAAACTGAAGTATGTGAATTTGTTTTTTCTTAATATTTTATAACTGAATTTCAATAGGAATGATTTCCTTATTAATCCTATGCATTTTATTTTATATATTAAAAACATTGTTGTAAGAAGGATTTCACAGGCTTCAACAAGATACCAAAGAAGTCCATGATCAAAAATTTTGTTAAAAAAAGAATTTTTGTCCTATAGAAAGAAAAATCTGGTATTTACAAATTCTGACATATGTTGTAACTTAGTGAATAATTTATTTTCCCATTTTGCTTTTGATGGAAATCCTTGAAAATCTGGCAAAGGAAAACCTTTATGGAAGTTATTGCTGATGTTTATTGTCTCCTAATCACTTTAAGGAAGAGGCCCCGAGTCTAAAAGTGAGCACATTTCAAATATAAAAGTAAAACATTTCAAATGAAATGGCCCTGTTGTCAATTTTACCTTTCAGTTTTCACTTTGATACTTCATATAGATTTTCTTTTGTTGCCTCAGTTTGCTTCAATTATTTGCTACAGACTAGAAAATATTAGGGAGGAAACCCCAATGTCATGTGACAGTATGTTATAGCAGAATGATGATCACTGAACTTATCCCTCCAGAGACCTGCATTCAAATCTCAGCTCTGACATTTATTTACTTAATGCCTGTGGGCAAGTCACACAACTTAATGGAAGCATTGTCAGTTGTTTCATCTCTACAAAGAAGATAAGACTGAGGGGTAGGAGAGAAGCATATAATGGTGGCATACTAGAGTGCTCCCTTGCCAAATGTATGAGATCTTATACCATTCCCAGTGGGTCATACATTTTCTAGCTCAGAACTGAAGGGCTTGGGCCTTTCAGGAAAGAGACCCCAAATCTTTAAAATGAGCATATTATACAAAATTTCAAATAAAATGACCCCATTGTCAATTTTGCCTTTTAGTTTTCACTATGATACTTATGAAGGAGTATAGCTTTTAGGGGTGACAGCAGTAGGGAAGTCCCCCTGACCGTAGTGGGGCTTCTGTACTAACAATCTGTCAATGATTCTAAAGTTTTTTGGCTTTGGAATCTGTGATTCTGAGCCCCTTCCCCCTTCCACCCTCTCATCCCCCCCTTGGAATGCTATTGTTTTGGCAATCAGTCTGTCAATGATTGTAAAAATCCTCTGGTTTAGGAATATGATAATATTTCTTCCCTTAGATTTTAGGGAAAATATATTAGTGATCCTAAGGCACTCTGACCTAAGGATGCTATTGTTCTAGTAATTTCTCCATCAATGATATCAAAGTCTTCTGGCTTTAGAACAGTCTTATAAACATTGCCAATTGTCTGTTGGTCAGTGATAACCAAATTCCTGAGACCACTCCTTAGTTCTACCTCTAGGCCCTAAAATTATTATATCAATGGCATAAAGAACTGGATAAAAATGTCTCCTTTCACCAAGTTCTTTGCTAAATTCTTTTGGAAATTAGCCTGCTTCAAATGGTGTTACATTTACAATAAACTTTGCCCTTTGACTTGGATATGGGTTCAAGCCTACAAACTCTTTTTAGACACCTTATACACCAGTCTGTACCCTCAACCTTGTTTTCCCAACCTTAAAATTTATACAAAAAACATTTTGGAGAAGACTACAGTGGAGGATTAAGCAATAAGCTTGAGCCTGGCAGAGCAGTCCCCTTAGTAAACCTTAATAACAGGGATTCTGCCCTCTGAGGCTCTTTCTTCCACCTTCAATTTGAATCACTTAACTCTGTCTCTCTGTCTTTTTGCCTCTCTGTGTCTCTCTCTGTCTCTGTCTCTGTCTCTCTATCTCTGTCTGTCTCTGTCTCTTTGTATCTCTCTCTGTCTTTGTATCTCTTTATCTCTGTCTCTATTTGTCTCTCTGTCTCTGTTTCTCTGTCACTATGTCTTTGTTTCTGTCTCTCTGCCTCTGTCTTTCTGTCTTTCTATCTCTATCTCTGTCTCTCTCTCTGTCACTCTGTCTTTCTGTCTGTTTCTGCCTCTGTCTTTGTATCTCTATCTTTGTCTCTGTTTCTGACTCTATCTCTTTGTATCTCTTTGTCTTTGTATCTCTTTATCTCTGTCTCTGCTTCTCTGTCGTGTTTTTGTCTCTGTCTCTCTGTCTCTGTCTTTGTCTTTCTATCTTTCTCTCTCTGTCACTCTGTCTCTCTGTTTTTGTCTGTCTTTGTCTCTGTCTCTCTCTCTGTCACTCTGTCTCTGTCTCTTTGTGTGTGAGTATGTGAGTGTGTCTGTCTCTCTATCTCTCTTTTTGTAATTGTCTATCCATCCCTCTTCTCTCCCACTTCTGTTTTTTTTTTCCCTAAGGGGTAAGGAAGGTGCCCATATTCCAATCCCTTTGTATATGGCCGTTAGGAAAAGAGATTACCCATGAAGCCTCTGGATACTTCTTCTGCTTTGTATTTCTTTCCCTTGGCATAGGTACCAAAATGGACATCCTGAGATGAATTTTCAGGAACAGCAAGCACAGGTTTCTAGTTAGTACTAAATGCACTTAAGGGAGGAGTGCATTGTACCTACCAAATGGAGAAGATGGTTCCTGACAGAAAGAGGAGCTCAATTTCTGAACTGAAAGATATTTACCTCAAGAAGACTGTTTCAAATAGAGGTGAAGATGAAATGTCAATTCAACAATCTAACAAAATGCTAGTAGTTCATGTTTAATTTTTTGCCAATGTGTGCATATTTTTGTATTTTATAAATTATTTTTGTAACCTCTATCTACATAATAGACTGGACATCTTTTTACTTCACATTTGGAGACCCTGGACATGAGGCAAATCTAAGATTTAAGTGGCTTTTTCCCCCAGGGGCTATTAGGTTAAGAGAATAAAGAGCCAGAGAACATGGAGAAAAGATGCTTCACTTTTGGGGGTCCGATTCTTTCAGGGATGAACTTCTTGAAGACTGAAGCCCACAGCTGAAAGGAACTTTAGTAATAAATGCTAAACAACCTGTTCCCCTAAAAGTCATGGGATAATAAAAGCAATTTTTGTTTATATAATAACATTCAGATTTACCAAATAGTTTTTTCCCAACAACCTAGTAGGATAAAGAATTAGAAGTGTTATCATATTAATAGCAATAATAATAATAATACCAACAATACTCCTTAATTTAGAGGCTTATGGTAAAGAAATTATTTTATCACTACTTCTATGACAATAGCCATGACCATTACAACTACTACAACTATGACTACTACTATTGTTGTTTGTCCTTCATTCTAGAACAGCCAGGACATCAGAGAGGTTATTATGTTATAGCACGCAAGTGAATTGATTTTAAGTGAGGGAGGATCATACAATGTCACCTGTCTCACTTTTCCTTCCAGAGCCATCTGTATCCAGTGACCAGATAAAGATCCATATGACTGAAGGTGGCCTTGGATGAAATGGCAGACTTTGGCCTGTTTAAGCTAAAGTCTTCCACAGGTCTCAATTTGATTGAGAGTACATCCATTCAGTGATTAAGGCTAGGTAGTAATGGAGGCAAAGAATCCTCTCTTTCACCTAATGCAAAAAAAAATCTAAATAAATAAGTGAACTAATGAAGAGAAGACCTTCAGTGTTTCTGGCCAAAGCAGATATGATTGGTATTTACCTTCAATCTAAGTCGATCAGGACCCAAACAGTGACCAAATGGGCCTTAGCCTAGGACCTGTTGGTGGCCAACTAGAATCAGATTGATTAGGGTTAGTCCTTAAGAAAGAAATTTAGTCAATAAACTCCAAGATAACTACAAAAATAATAAAAATTAAACCAAGGCAGCAAGGAACATGTTTGAAAATTGATTTACTGGGGCCATCTGATGAAGGATGCATGGGAATTTCCTGAAAAATTTCCAGGAACTCACAGGACACCCATGACCCAGTGTTGAAGGGCTTTGCACTCTGAAAAGATGAATAATTCCCTTATTGGGCCATTAATGGAAAGAGTTGTTGACTCAGTGAATATTTAAAGGGTACCTACTCCCTACCTCTTTTCTGTGCATCATGTCAGGAATGTCTGTAATTTTACCAGGAGTCATATAAGCAGAAGAAAAACTTTCCCTTCACCCCAGCAATATGGTGAATGCTCCTCCACAATACATAGAGCTTTGGGTAGAAGAGTGATGTAAAAAGTGAGAATGATAATAGTTAATATTTCTGAACTGCTTTTTCAGTTTGCAATAGACATTGTAGACATTATCTCAGTTGATCATGGCAATAGTTCTTTGAGCTGGTTCCAAGGAAAATTATCTCTATTTTACAGATTCAAAACAGCAGATTAACAGACTTTTATCCCATAGTCATATAGCCCACAAATGCCAAAAAGCAAGATTTAAGATGGATTTTTGGGAATGACTACGTCAGAGATGTCCAAATTGATGCCAGATGTACCTACTAAAGAACTCCTTGGAGAAGATGACTCCTGATAGGAAGAGGATGCTGATTCCTCAAGTGATTTGTCATAAGTCTTTTATGTGGAGGAGACTTCCAAACAGAGGTGAAGGTTTTGCTATTTTTTCCCCAACTCCATGCTAAGAACTTTCCACTGAGCTATATATTCTCCATGAGTCAATAAATATTTTTTAAATGCCTACTATATATTAAACACTATTCAAAGGACTCAGGATTCAAAGAAAGTGTGAGAGAAATTTCTTACCCTCAAAAACTCAGAATCTAATTCTTTCTTTTGTTAGTTATGATTAAATGCACATTCTCTTTGCTAAACCAAACACTCAGAAGCCAAAAGACTACTCCCTTAAAATTCAGTGAGTTTATTTCACAACTACTATATTAAAAAGGAAATCACATTGAAAACAAAATCAATGGGCCTTGCTGGTCTAGCATAGTGATTGGTTTTAGAGAATCAGGGCAAATTCATAGAATTTCATAAGAGTAGAAGGAGCCATGAATATCACCTTATCCAACACCTTCATTTTACAGAAGAATAAACTAAGTCTGAGAAAGATGAAATATTTTGCCCAAGGTGACTAAGAGAATATGTTAACCTAAATCCTTTCATTTCAAGGATGAATTTTTGTTTGTCTGCTTTAATATACTAAATAAAAATACATGAAATTACTAAGACTCTCACATTCAAATCCCATTTAGTTCCTTATGGTTTCTTCCTAAAATGAAGACTTCATATAAAGATATGAATGAAATTTCTGGAAATGGCAATAATTCACTTAGATGAATTCACTAACTAATTCACAGATGAATTCACTAACTAATAATTCACTAACATGAAGCAGGGCTTCTTCATTATTTTCTCATCACCCGTTTTCACCCAAGACATATTTACAAGACCCTAAGTATATAAAATAGTTATATAAATCAAATATTTACTGATAACAAATCAAAATTTTGCAATTCCCACATTCAGTTACTAGATTCCATATAGGGCTGAAAATCATAATTGAAGAAACTGGGATATCACTTTTTCATATGAATATAAATGGCTTTAATTTCATCATTTGAAAATTGTTCATATACTTTGACCATTTATCAATTGAGGAATGACTTGTATTCTTACAAAATTGACACAATTCTTTATATATTTTAGAAATGAGACCTTTATCAGAAATACTGACTGTAAAGTTTTTTCCCAGCTTTCTATTTCTCTTTTAATCTTGTTTCTGTTGGTTTTGTTTGGGCAAAACCTTTTTAATTTAATGTAATCAAAATTGTCTATTTTATTTTTTATAATGTTCTCTATTTCTTCTTTGGTCATAAATTCTTCCCTTCTCCAAAGACCTGATAGGTAAATTATACTTTGTTTTCCTAATTTGTTTATAGTATCATCCTTTATGCCCAAATTACATTTTAATTTTGACCTTATTTTGGTATGAGTGCCATCCCATCTTTACAATCTTATTTCATTCTATATTCTTTAATTGCTCTAGTTTTCAATTATATTGTCCTACTAGCTATTCTCAAGTCTCATTCTGTGATCTCCCATGTCCACATTTACACAAATGGTCCTTCATGTCTGGAATGCACTCCTCTTCCTAGTTAAATCTTTCTTCAAGATTTCACTCAAATGTTTCCAGGTGAAAGGATTCTTACTCTCTACAAATTTTTCTACAACATTTTGTCTAAATTAGTATTGTGCAAGCTTATTGCGGTCAAAGACTGCTTTTGCTTTTGTCTCCCTCCCCTTTTTTTGGTAAAGGCAACAAGAAAGCACAGTACATAGAGTTCTAGTCCTGGAGTTAGGAGGACCTGAATTCAAACCTGTCCTCAGAACCTCAGTTTTCTCTAATGCATATTATAATAACAGCACCTACCTACCAAGATTGTCATAAGGAACAAATAACAAAATATTTGTAAAGAGTTTAGCACAACACTTGGACATAGTACAAACTTAATAAATGCCTATTACCCTCTCTTCTCTCCAACTTCCTTCTACTATACACCCCTCTTTAATATTGCATAATTAGAAGAAAATATAGGCTGCTCACATGAAAAGGGTGAAAAATAATAGATGGACTGCCAAAGAGTTTCAACACATTGGGAAGTCTGGTGGATTGGACAAGAGAAGTACTGGATGGGTATGCATAAATGAGTTGTAATTTGTATGACTGGAGGAAACCAAAAAATTGATGAAACCACAGCTTTTTACTTTAGTATTTAGTTCCTAGAGTCTGTTCCTGAGCCACTTCCATGAGAGGAGGCTGTTGAATCTTTCCAGAAATTAATTTAATTTCTTCCTTGGTCATATCACATGCTACTTTGTATCATCATCTTTCATTTAGATGTCACATGCATATGATATAGATGGATTGCAAAAACAGTACTTGACAGAATCAGATCTTGTTCAAGTTCTAACTCTGACACACATTGTCTGAGTAAGCTTGTCTAAGTCACCAGACTACTAAATTATACTCAGGAAACTTTCTTAGACTATTGGTCTCAATATATAAAGGGAAATCTCTAGGTCAATAAAATCACAAGTATATAATTTAGGATGGACTTCAGAAGTATAATAACAATAAAAATAAGTATGAATATTACATTTTGTATTTTTTTATTTTACATGCTTTAGACAAACATTTATATGTTATTTTCATATGAAAATTCTAACATTTTAGAGAATATCACAAAATACTTTATATTTCATTTAACTGATACAAAAACCATGGGAGGTAGGTGCAATTTTTTTAATTCATTTTATTGAAGAGGAAACTGAAACAGACATAGAATATATGCCTTTGCCCATGGTCACACATCTGATATCTGAGGCTGAATTTAAACTCAGAATTTTCTAATTCTAGTCTAGTGCTATATCTACCTCATGACCTAAGGCTCATGAGCCTAAGTGACTTTCTGAAAATCAACCAAGCAGTGTCAATGGTGAGATTTCTAATTCAGCTCATCAGATTCCAGTAATATTTTTTCCCCTAAACTAAGCATCCTTACCATTACCCCAACAGTCTATGACAGTATTATTGTTTTTGTGGTGGCCATTATAATTGTTGCTGTAGTATTGTCAGTTTTGCTCACTTGGCACAAATAAATCCTAGTGCCTTGCTTATAATAAATGTGCTTAAACAACATCTCTTAATTATAGTTGAAATCAATTGACAGAAGAAACCTACTAAGTGACAAATGCTGTCACTTCATTAAGGGCTGCTTTTGGGGAAAAGGTGCTTCCACACTGAGGTCCGAATTCCTTAAATTAGTGTACAACATGACAGACAACTTTAAAATCCACTTCTGCCAAATTTAAAATGTTCTCAATAGGAGATCGTTTTTCCAGATGTATGCTATAAACCCCTATTGAGGCTGCCAATTTATTCTTAATATAATATGCACTGAGAATAATCAAAGGCAGCACCTGCTGGGCCTTCAGCTGATGATTCGGACAGCTTTGTTGATGTAAAGTGCCAGTATTGGGGCTTTCCATGGACATCCTGGGCAACCAGAAAAGGCCCCAAGGCACATTTTGTTCTCAACCAGCTTTCTGGAAATCAACTTCTTATCACATCTTGAAATACTTGGTTGCCTTCAGGACATAGAGAAAAGGCAAAGTTTCATATGTCTCTAATTCTTTCCTTACAGGATTCTTAAGAATGGATTCTAAGGAGGAAATGGTGGGAAAGAATCACATGTAATTCTAGGAATACTACTTTGTTTTGGAGAATGGCAACTCCTGTTCAGCACTTATTAGAGACTTGATGTTGTCACCATAGCCATACTTTTGGACCCTTCCCACTCCCTTTCCATACCAATAGAGGAGCTATGTAATGAACTTTCAGCCTTTTAGAAATATTTTGTGGATAGCCTGCTTTCTTATGCTAACTGTTGATTTTTCTTTTTCCTGCTGCCAAATATATGGAATAAAACTCAAAAGATCACTACCTAATCTTAAGTAATTTTGCATTCACTGAGTTTAAAAAAAATTATCCTGATGGCTGGCAAATTTCTCATTGCCCTTGACATCATGTATATTATCTAAAGGAGAAGCTATCCTTTGCATTCCAAGTTTAAAAAAAAATCTTAATAATCGCAAGGCAACTATGAATTCTCTTTTGCCCCAAACCTTTTTCATGCGTATATTGATTGGGGCCTACTCAGGAATTCAATTAGAGACTCCAGTCTTTTATTTTTTTCCCTAGGTTTCAGATCAAATCTACTCAGTTTCTTTTTGTACTCAAGCTTTAAGGAAGAGGTATAGACTGATAAATAATGATAATTTTATTGAACACTTTAAGCTCTTATATATCCACTGTTTCATTTAATCTTCATGACAATTCTGTAAAAGTGGTAGCTCTTTTCATGAGAGGGTCATATAGCTAGTAAAAGATATAAAAAAATTTAAGAAAAAGTAAAAAATTTAACATTTCTAGCCTAAGTTTAATGTTCTTTTCATCTTATCACACTGATTCCCAAATAATGAAAGGGGTTATGAATAGGAAAATAGGATCCTAGACTCAAAAAATTGATTCAAATTCTACTTCTAATTCTACTATTTATGTGACCTTATACAAGTCACTTAAATAGTCTTTGATTTAAATTTTCTTCTCCATAGTATGAGGAAAATAGACTCGGTGATCTTTGAGATACCTTCCAGTTTTAACTCTATTCCAGAACATATCTTGGGATTTTGCTAAACTAGACAGAATAGATATAAACTTGTTCCTGAAATTTGATATGTTTTTCTTACAACCTAAGAAATGTTGGGGGAAGAGAGTGCAGGGATAACATCCCATAGCCATCCCCCTATTATTCATATATGTTTACAGACAGCTATAGATATATATTAACACACACACACACATACATACATACACACATACACACACTATACAAATAGTGTATCATGAGGGATAGAACCTTAGGCTTAGAGTCAAGACAAATCTAATTCTATTTAGAGTTGAAAAAAATCACATCACTTTTTAGTTTAGGCAACTCCCTAGGTTTTATCTATTAAATCATAGATGGGCCAAAATTCCTTGATTGGTAGAGGGGGCTTCCATTCCACAAGTCCCCTATGCAGTCTAAATCATAAATCTTTCCTGAATTTTCATAGAGCAGTATGAACTCTATGTAACATGTATCAATTGCTATCCATTTGGATGGATTAATCCCAATTGAAAGTGCTTAAATTCTTTGAAAACATGATTCTATAGCTTTAGGCAATGGCCATAGTTTTCTCACATCTGATTTTTCCTCTTTTTCTCTTTGTTCCCTCAAAATACAGTTGGTGAACTCAGTGGAATTCAGAAGTTCAACTTTGTACCAAAGTCAGAAAATCAGAATGTTTTGCTTTGTTTGAGACTGTTGTTGCTAAGATATTGAAGAGAGCACTTGATGATGATGGATCTTTGTGAAATGCATTGGGAAAATAATAAAGAACTAAGAACTTTTATTATAACTGATGAGTAGTGATGATGAGTAGTGGGCAAAAGAAGAGTAGTATAGTATGTGTTCTTATCACTTTGCTTTCAGAAGGGGATGGAAAAGATTAGAGAATCAATGACTACACTCTTTCAAAAAATATAATCAGGGAATTCTTAGTACCATGTAGATTGTCATGAGTGAGAATCAAACCAGAAAATATACCTGGACCAATTTCTCCCAGAGATCAGAAAAGGGGCAAGGCCATTCTGTATATTAATTTAGCTTATAAACTGAAGTCATTATGCTGTAAAATGTAGTAAAAAAAATCTATATTGCTTCCAGATGGCACACATCTTCCTTTGAATTGAGTGTCAACATGATGTCAGATCACAGAGTGCTGGAGTCTGGTGATCTGTCCTTTTTGAATGCATTAAAAAAGTAGTAACTACTTCAGGATAATACAACAGCAGATACAAGGACAAGGAAAGGACATTTGGCTCAAAATTTGAGGATATGCTAAATATAAACCTAGCTCATCTTTCTTCATTGCCTGTTGTCCTTGGACATTTAAGAAAGGAATGGGTAGTATGTGAGCTGCATAAGGACTTCCTTTTCCAGAAAATCTGAATTTTGTTGGACAATGGGAGAGGATAAGGAGAGTATCAAGAGTGCTAATGTTCAAAATGAGCTAAGCCCAGTGAGGAATGCTAAACATAGCCAAAAGGTTTTTTCTTAAAGTTATTTGGGGGAGAAAAAGTATCAAAGAAGGAATTGGGCCTCAGGAGGAATGGAATGATGATAACAGACCACACAAAGAAAGAAAAAAATATTGAATTCTTATGCTGCTTCTGTTTTCTCTGACTCAAAGTCATATCCTTAGAGTAGAAATGGCAGAGTAAAAGTGGCTACCTGGGTGCTGAACCCTAACCTAAGGAGAAAAAAAAGTAAAATAAGATATAATTGCTCTTCACAACTTCAAGTCACAAGTCTCAGAGGATCTACATTCCACAGTCCTGAAAGAACATATGTGATTAACCACTTAGCAGTGGTTTTGGAGAAAGCATGAAGAACAGAAAGGTGACAGGAGGCAAGAGAAGGGGAAATGTTACCTTACTTGCAAGAAAATACTATAGATGTTGGTTATATAGATAGATATAAATATAGTTATACCTCAGAAAGCAAAATCTTATATATGTGTGTGTATACACATATGTGCACATAATATAAGATATATTATGTGCACATATGTATATGCATATACATATAATTTAACATATTATGAAAGAAAAAGTAAAAAAAGAAGCAACAATCAAATAGAGTCAACATAACTTCACCAAACACATCGACAAACAAATCCCCTTTCCTTTATGGTCAAGTTTACTAGAATGGCAAATTGAGTAAATATTATAATTATGACTCAGATTTCAGCAAAGACTTGAACAAAATATCTTGTGCTAAATTTGAAACAGGATGGATAAATATGGATTAGGGGATTTGGAACTGGTTAAATGGCTAACTAACAAAAAAGTAATTGATAGATTGATATCAACATAACTCTGTGCTACTGAGGAATGGCATGTTTGTCAATTTTTGTATGAAATAAATCTAGGAAGGATAGCTAATATGTTAGGTAACAATCAGGATGTATATATGTTCTAAAAGAGTATAGAACATTGGGCTGAATCTCCTAATACAGAATTCAACAAGCATAAATGTAAAGTCTACCCAAGTTTAAAAAAAAAAAACAGTAACATAATAGGCTAAATATTCCTAGATGCTTCAGCTACTCTCAAATGACCTTCTATGGATACTCTCTAAATGATCAGTTCTTTCAAAGGATGGATCCAATTTGTTCTTAATACTTCATACCTCACAGAGAAGATCTAAGAGCTATTTTAGTGTGGGTGGATTTAATCTTGATCTAAGGCAATTTTTCTTGGCTTTTAGAGTTATTGTAGGGTGCAATGATGGAGTGCCTTTGGAGGTAGGAGGTTCTCCCCGACTTGAAGTTTTAAAAGAGTGCTAGATAACAACAGCAAAAGAGCTGTTGTAGAGAAAATTTTCAAGCAAGGAAGTTTCAGACTACATAGCTTCTGATTCCTTCTAATGAAAAATTCTATGAAATGTCAAAATTACTCAAAGTTCTGAATTGATAACATGATTCTGAAGGATGAAATTGGGAGGGGGTGTTGGTTAAAAGAAACTAGCATATGATAGTCTTGGGAAGATAAGAAAGGATCAAATAGAAAAGAAAAGAAGAGAAGCCTGGAAGTAGAGAAACACACTTGGAGAATGGCTACAGAATGAAAAGAATTATAGCACAAAAATATTTCTCTAGCAAAAAGAAACAGATGACCTAGTTGGAGGCAGTAATAGATCTGGATAGTTTTCATTATCATAACTTGTTTTCTTTAAATAGTACTCCCCTCCTCTTTTTTTCCTCTATTATTTAGAATGACTTTCCTCCTCTGAATTTCCCTATTCCCTCATTTTGTGTAATTGCTTTTAGAATTATAATTTCTTGGGATAAATTGGCAAAGTAAAATAATCTGCCCTAACTTTAAAAGTGTTTGAAATCAGCAAGCATGCATGTACAAAAACTACAGGAGAGACAACAAGGAAAATTGTAAAAGTGGAATTCTCTTTCATTATGGCTGAGATTTATAAAATAATAAATGGTGATTAGATATTCATTGTTTTTGTTCAAAATGTAATTTATTTTAAAAATAGGTTATGAATTATTTTCAACAAATGTTTTTTGCCTGGCCTATGTAACATGGAAAGCAATCTATTACACTGCATTTTCCTTGTTTCCATGTTGAAAAATGACCAAAATTTTTCACATACCTCTAAATAATGACAAAATGTCTCATGGAACATCTGGAATCCTTGGAAAGAGGTTTAAGTAAACTATAAACTGAAAATAATTTCCCAGCCTAAATACAATTACTGGTTTGAATCACAGGATTTCTCAATGAAACTAGAATAATTTGTTGTTCTTAATTGGCTGCTCTAGTCAAGTTATTCTGACTATCTTGAATGACCCCCATCATTTAATAGACTTCCAGGATAATTTTCAAGAATTTAAATCTATTTTACCTAGGTTCAAGTCCCTGTTCTGACACTACTTCCATTGCCAAGGATAAGTGACTTGATTTGAATGAAATGAAAAATAAATAAATAAATAAATAAATAAATAAATAAATAAATAAATAAATAAATAAATAAATAAAACTGGGCTATAGCAGAATTCAAGAGTGAGGATTCAAGAGCACATCCAGTGCAATGTCTAACTGAACAACACTTTGTTCTACAAGGCACTCAACAAGGAGTTGACTTTTGACTTCTAATTGAAGATCTCCTGGTAGGGAAACTCATTACCATTCTTTAAGAATATCATTCTACTTTTAAGCAGCTTTACTTATTAGTAAGTTGAGTTTTTTTCTTACTTCAAATAAAATCTTCCTTCCTCCAACTTCCACCCATTGCTGACTAGAGCCCAGCAGAAAAACTTTAATCCTTATTACTGAGAATATTATTAAAAACTAATGATTTGGAGAGATTCAGAGTTCCTCCTTATTCTATAATCCTCATTTCAAAGTCAGTCTATTGAAGAACTGATTACTGATAATAAGACTGAATTAACTCTCCTCAATCTTGGTCAGATCCCACCCAATCTTATAAGAAACTTAAGGTGAAACTCCCAGTCCATTGTCTTCTGTTCAGGCATGAGGGAATATAGATACTTTATTTAGATTGCTCAAGGCTGGGACTTGAAAGTAAATGACTTAATCAAAATTCATGAGAATAAATTTAGCCTGTCAATATAATATTCATTCTTTCATTAATTGTTAACCAATCAGAGAGTTGATTACAGCTGTCAAGAATACTTCCCTTCTAAGGGCAACTAAGTTGTGAACCCACCCCTATGGATTGTCTTTGACATTCAAGAGTTCCACTGAATAAAATGGTAGTATTATTAGTAAAATAATTGAAAAGTAAAAAAAAAAAAACTTTTTAAATGCCACAATATAGAGAAATAACGTTGAACAATGGGAAGTTGTTCTGGCATTAGGAAGAAGCCTATTTAACCTCTACATCTGATATACTTACAAAATGTGACAATGAGTCAACCATGATTTTTCAGGTGTCATATTGGAAAGAGTACAATGAATTTGGAAATCAGAAGACCCAGGCTTAGAATCCATTCTCTTCTACTAAATATCCATTTTGTCACCTTGTACAAGTGATTAAACTTCACAGGGACTCAGTTTTCTTATCTATTAATTTAGTAGTTACAATTACATGAATTTTTAAGGCTCTTTCTAGTTCAAAATTTATGACTATCTGCTTCAAAAGATAGCCCTCCAAATACTTGAAGGCTGTTGTTAAATTGTCCCTATGTTTGCTCTTCTCTAGACTAACTAAAGGGGGGAGGGGAGGATTGTTATTTATAATATACCTACTATTTGTAAGGCACTGTGATAAGTGCAGAGGATACAAAGACAAAAATGGAACAAGTCCTTCCCCTAACAAGTTATATTGTCCTGGAGGATAGAGAAATGAATGTGATGCAAAATAATATGAAAAAGGAGTACAATAACTACTAAACAGTGTCTCAAGGAGAAATAGAGAATTTTAAAAGGTGGAGATGAGGAGGGAGCTCATTCCAAACATAGGAAATAGAATGTCCCAGCTCAGAGAATACTTATGACTGAAACTCAAAAGCCATAGTATCAAATTTTTGTAGCTGAATGGAACCTCACAAGTACCTAGTCCAACAAAACAGAAAAAAAATTCCCATTATGACAGACCCAGTAGTTGGTCATCTGCCCTCTACCTTAAGACCTTCAAAGGAATGAGGCATTTTTTTTTAATTGTTACTTTTTTTATCATGGTAATAAGCTTAAATTTTGCTTCATCACAATTTCTAATCATTACTCTTGGTTCTGTCCTTTGAAGTTAAAAAGAATGAATCTTCTTTTACCTTTCAGCCCTTCAAAATAATTGAAAATAAAATATCAAGCCACCCTTTATTCCCATTCTACTATACCCTTCATCCTCTCTTCTCCAGACTTTGCATCCCTATTACTTCCAAGCTATCTTTCTATGGCAGAGACTAAAGGACTTTCTTCACTTTGGTTATTATCTTCCAGATGTTCTCCAGTTTATCCATATTTTTCCTCAATTGTGAAACTGAGAACCAAGTCCAATCTTGCAGATGATATCTGATCAGGGTAGAGTATGAAGGACCACTACCTTCTTATTCTTGGAAGCACTGCTTCACAAAGAAAACCAAAATGTCATTAACTTTTTTGATGAAAGCAGAATAATTTCAAATAAGAGTGGGAATAAGTTAGAATTAGATTGGAAAAGGTTTTATATATTAAGCTGAGCAGCTTTTATTTTATTTTAAAGACAATGGGTACCCATGGAAGACCTGTAACTTAAGTTTACCATTTACAAATTAGAAAGTGGAGAAACTAAAATCAAGAAGAACAAATAAAAATCTAATACAGTTGTCAAGGCAAGAATTGAAGAGAGTTGGTCTGAATTCAGTGAATGTGGATAAAGGAACAGATATAAGACACTTATAGAGACAATCAATAACACTTAATTGAATAAGGAAGAATAAGGAAAAAGGAAGGGTGAAGAATGATTCTATGGTTACATTCTATGGTTATGGTTCAACTTAACATTAGATGATTTCAAAGGTCCTTCTGATATTAACCTCTATGATCATGAAATATTCAAAGTGGCAATAAATTTATTGAACTTTCAATCTTAGTCTGATAGTCTGTATCTACATAATAAACCTAAAATTGACCTCAAATATAAACTTAGTTACTACAAATGGTGCCTTAGCCATTTAGTTGCTATATCCTTAACATATTTTAAACTCTTTTATTGTGGATGATTCAGACTGTTGTTTTAAAAAGCAAAGTCATGATAAATTATCATTATAGGCTCAATTATCCGAATTGTACCCTAATCCTTTTCCCCTCCCCCTAATCTTCCATGAAGACTGCATCCCTGTGAGACAGATGGAAATTCAATTAAAAAGAGCCCCACAAGGAACATTTAGGATCTGTGTAGGTAAATACAAGACATTTTTCTCTGGCATCTTGCATTACATCCATCACAAAAATTTCTTCATCAAAAATAATCATATGGCTCTATCTTCTTTAGGACATATGGATTACTTTTCAAGTCCCAGAGGTGATTTTTTTAAACATAATTTAAAAAACACATTCCAGTATTGAGGATTAAAAAAAAAGAAAAAGACAACAAAGGCAAATAAAACTTGCTAGACTTGGAAAGCAAGATGTCACCTTTTCTACCAGTAAGCCTGATTAGTCTCCTCAGATTTCTGGGGATGGGTTTTCTTTTCTTTATTTTATAGTTAGGAAGCAAAAGGGCAAAATGTATATATCAAGAAATACATTTCTCTTTAGAGGAGATTTTGTAGTAATGGAGTCTCAGAAATAGTTATAGGACCCATAAATGTGTCAGTACCTCAGGGCAGATGGCCTTCCAGCTGTGGCCCAACCATTTCCAAATGGAACAATGCCCCAGAGTGATTACAAGTCACGTGTGTCTTGTGTGGAAAATCTGAAAGAGGAGAGTACCAAGTAGGAGAGAGACAGGTCTAGCATGAGGTAAAATTGTGAGGAAAATTGGGGAGGATTTTTTTGTGATGCTTTCTCTTCTCTTTCAGTACTTTGTCAAATACGATTTCTCCTAACATCCCAGTTTCCCTCTCCCTTTTATTAGCCCCATTTACCAGCCTAATGGCCCAGGACACCTCAGCATCCTAGGGCAGTACCTTGTGCTCTAAATCTATCTGATCTCTTTTCCTCCGATCATAATGGACTCTAAACTAACATTCAAATTCAAAAATAGATTATAAGGTATTTATTTAACAAAATTACAGAGCCAAAAGGAAGTTGGGGAATAATTATTTCAGATCTTTCCTATGAAAAAATATATCCAAGAGGTTAAAAAGACATTTTTAAAGGTCAAAAATGATTCATTTCATGGGTGTGGGAACAGAGTATTTAGATCTATATCTTGGGTCTATTACTTTCTATCTGTGTGACTTCCAAACAAGTCACAATCTCTCCGGTCTTGTTTCTTCATTTATAAAATAAATGGCTTGGGCAAGGCAATCTTTAAGGATCCTTTGAATTCTAAACCCTATGAAATATGGGTTTTCCTGGGGCCAAGAACTTTATGCATTTTGTTTCATTTAATTTTCCCCCTCTCCAAAACCCTAGATATGATCACTTCACCTATTTTGCACATAAAAATAAATAAATAAAATAAAAAACCAAGATTCAAAGAAATTCAGTGGTTTGCCCAAAGTTTTAAAATTAATAAGTTATAAACCTGGAATTCAAACTTGCATTTTTTCATTCCAATCCTACTTTTATTTTCATCACACTAAACTTCTCTCCTCTGTGGAACCTTAACATCTAAGTAGTGAACAGCCCAAAGAAATATTTCTGTAATGGTGAAATTTCCATCAGGGTTCTTGAGGAGCTTTTTGAGGACTGAGAAACATTCCCAGTTTATCTTTAAATGACATCATCTAAAGTATGACTTATTCTTCCTACAAAAAAATGGCTAGTCATAAAAGACATGTTATTTTTCTGTCTAAAAGATGTTTTCTAAAGGCCAAAAGTCCAATGCAAACCACACTTCTCTAATTTCTATTGCCTGATTAGCTGCCATGCCATTTTATCGTGAAAAAAAAATCTTGGTGTAACTGTGAGAATGTTTTAAAAAACCTGTTTCTTTCTCAAAATTAGGGAGGAAAAAAATTGTTCAGTTATTGCCTAACTTTGCTTCCCACCTCAGTTGAGTCTTTCAGTTTGTACAGTGTCTATTCCCCTTGAGGTTTTGCAACTGAAAAGCCTGGCTTGATCAAAGATAGATAACCTGTTTTATCTTCTGACCTCCCCTAGCTACTTGCCCACTTTTTTAGTTTTCAGCTCCCCAGTAAAATGTGCAGGTCTTTCAGACTTCTGGCAGGCTGTTATTCCCATATCTTAGGAGCAAGCTTAGGAACAGTGGATAGCATTAAGCTTCTCTCCTCTTGGCTAGAGAGTGACTTCATGAAAATTGGAATCACTGCTGCTATTCCACATACCTATACCTCAAATTTGCTACAAATGATTATTAAGTCTGATATTAAGTGGGATTTAATACACAGTGCATATAAAAGGGCTTATATGATCTTATGAATTATTATTTATCGTAAGGCTGCCTCTGAGGTTAAGAATACTTCCCAAAGATAGACATTTATGCCCCCAAGGAACCTACTTTATATGAGCCTAAGCATTATATGCTGCATATAAAGAAACAAGGAGCTGAGACAGATTTCTACTGGCTTATTGTAGACTCCATGGAATAAGTGGAATTTTACCCTCATTTCAAGGAAGTAAAAACTGGACCTGTCAAGTGTAGATTAGCAAATTAACTTCCCCAGTTGAATGGTGGGATCTACCTAAACCTTCACCAGAAGAAAGAGAAAGAAAACTGTCAAAAAAGCTAATTTTCTCTGACTATAAACACTGCAGAAGCTGATGCAATTTTAATGAAAGAGAATATGGTTATTATTAAGCATTTATATTATGAAGCACAAAGCAATCACTTTAATCGCTTTTCTTTATAGAAATTCAGGAGATCCAGCTGTGTTCTTGTGAGAATTTTAAAGGAAACTGAGGCCCAAAGGGCTATCTTGTTAATCTAATATGGATGAAGGTTCATGTTAGCTTTTTAAGCAAATATTCTAATGCTTTTATACATTTATATGTACATGTATATGTGTTTTATCCTCACATCATATGCTTACTTAATATGTTATCATATTTGTTTTACAAAAAAAATAGCCTGAATCCTAAAATATTAGAACTGGAAGTGACCATAAATATCATTTGGCATAAACTCATTATTTTCACAGAAAAACAAATTAAGATTCAAAGATATTAAGGGACATAATAATAGCTAATGTTTATCTAACACCCTAAGAACTGCAAAGTGCTTTACATACATTCCATCTCTCTCTTTATATGTTTTCTTGATAAATCACAAATAAGTTACTGAGAGAATAGCACAGCAATACCCCATACCACACTACCATTCAGATTTAGTGACTTGCCTGAGTCAACAATTTGACTTGCACATCCTCTGAATTTAAGAAGGTTTTCCTAGCATCCATTTTGGATAATAGAAATTGAAGTTAAGTTATGTAGGTGGTGATTGCCATAGGAATAGATGATACTCATACTCCTCAATACTTTTTATCTTCTGTTATTTCCACGCAGGACACAGTTCCATTCCCAAAGGCTCACTTTTTGTTGATTTATTTATTTCATTTTGCCTCAATGGCCAAAGCAAACACAGTTAGTATTATTTTGAAGCTTTTACATGACATGGAAAATGGAAATTGGGTTAGTAACAAGGGTAGTAGTGTGGTTTAAGATGTAGTATTCCATTTGGTTAATTGTGAATCAGAAAAATGTACTGCTCTATATGAACACTACAAATGAAGAGTGAAGAACAGTCTGCTTCCAGCCAGACTGCTCCTGCATAATCTTGAACAAATCGCATCTCCTAAATTTCTCATTTATATAATGAAGGGTTAGGGATAGATGAACTTCTGATAATGATTAATTCTAAAGCAACTAAGAGCAAATAAGAAAGTAAATACAAAAGATGCACAAAAAAGAAAGGTAACTTTTAATTTAACTTATAAGGGGGTAAGATTAATAACTGGATGCTATATGTTATATTTGATCTTTTGTTTTAGAATGCAACATGAATGTTCTAAAGGTATGTTAGGTTACTCTCATTTGAACATGGTGGAAATTTTTAAAATTTAAAATTTAGGTCAAGAAATCAAAAAAATAACTCATTACTGGTAGTAATGGACATGGTATTTTAAAATGTGATACTGGTACTTCTACTGCAAAGAAGTGAGTGAGAAAGGTGAAGTGAGGAAGGAATACGCCGAAGACCTCCCAAATTCCCCTCCAAACAACTAGCAAGCCACCTCAGAATGTCTGGGAACAGGGAAGTAGCTTGCCAGCCAGGAAGGAAAGGTCTGTTTCACTGGGATAGGAGGGGAATGAAGTCCAAGAGCAGCAGTCACATTCTGGCTATCTTACTTAAGGGAAAGATGTGAGGAGGGGATTGGCAGGCAAAGCTTAAAACTTATTTGAATTCAAAATTGACTCAAAGAGGGAATAACAGATATATTCAGTTGGATATAGAAATCTATTTTACCCTATACAAAATAAAAGTGAACAGGAATAAAAGAAGTGGTAGGTTATGATTGGGAAAAGCAATAATCAGAAGTAAAACGCTTATGAGAAGGGTAACAGAGAGGTGGGGATAAACAAGCAAGATATTGTATGAAGGTAAATACAGTTGGTTATCATAAATGTGACAGGGATGAACCTGACCCATAAAATGTAAGTGGATAGAAGAATGGATTAAAAAACAGATTGCTACAATATATTATTTAAAAGAAACACATTTGAAGCAGAATGATATACACAGCAAAAAGGAAAAGGTCTAGAGCAGACTCTTCAGCTTATCTGAAGCAAGGAATACAGAGGTAGCAATTAGGATCTCAGAAAAAACAAAAGCAAAAATAGAACTAATTTTAAAAGATAAAGAAAGAAACTATGTTTTCCTGAAAAGTACTATAGACAATGAAGCCATAACAGTGCTAAATGTACCTAAATATATATGCACCTAAATTTTGGAAGGCGTTGAATGAGTCATAGAAGGAAATAGATAATAAAACTATATTATTATGCTCTCAACTCTTAGAACTAGATAAATCTAAGCAGAACAATAAATAAGAAAGAAGTTAAGGATGTGAATAAAATTTTGGGAAAATTAGATGTGATAAATCTCTGTTAAAAAAAAAGTAAATGGGTATAAACAAAAATGTACATTTTTCTCAGCAACATATGGTACTTACCCCAACACTAAACATATACTAGAACATGAAAACATCACAATAAAAAGATAGAAAGATGAAATAGTAAATGCATCCTTTTCAGATCATAATGAAATAAAAATTATATTCAACAATGAGTAATGGAAAAAAGATTAAAAATTCATTGGAAATTAAATAATCTTATCTTAACAAGTGGGTCAAAGAACAAGTCATGTAAGCAATAAATTTATTAGAGACAAGAATGAGACAGAATACCAAAATTTATGGGATGTAGCCAAACTGATACTTAGGAAGCAATTAATAACCCTAATTGCATACATCAATAAAATAGTGGAACAAAAGATCAATGAATTGGGAATGCAATTAAAAGGAAAAACTAGAAAGAAACAAATTAAAAATCCCCAATATAACAACACCAAATTGGAAATCTTGAAAATTAAAGGAGAGACTAATAAAACTGAAAGTAAGAAAATCATGAAACTAATAAATAAAACTAGAAGCTGGTTTTATAACTAAAATAAAATAAACACAAAGAAAGAGAGGATTCTGGTAAGACTGTGGAATAGAGCAAAAAATTTCAAGGTCTCCAGATTTCCCCCACAAACAAAATAAATTTGTACCTCAGGGCAAATATAAAATAGTAAAAACAAATAAGAATTAGGGCAGAACAATGTTCCTCTGGAACAATTGGGGAAGATCTGAAGAACTATATATACTATGATGTAGATTTTGGCCCCAGTGAAGTGTAAGTATACCAGGTTGGTTCACTAAAACAGCAAGCATCTAACCTTGGGGATAGGTGGATTAGAAGATAACCTCAGCCTCAGTCAGACAGAGTTGGGAGTGGGATGCCTGACTTGGGTGAAATTAATGGAATCACTGCTAATAAAAAAAACATAACAAAACCAACTGTGCTTCTGTGAAGTAGCCCTGGGGGAGAAGGAATAAACCCATCTTGGTAAGTGAAAAAGCAGTGGAGAATAAAGGCTGTTAGCTATAGCCACTTAAGAGTGTGAAGTTTTTAATTTCAGTTCCAGGCCAGAGGGGAGAAGTGAAAGAAGGCTTCAGAACAAAGGTACCATCCTCCACACCTAGGATTAGAGGTGATTACACCAATAGTCAGCTACAATTAAAAAGAAAGAAAAAGAGCAGGTGAAAGAGAAAGAATTTAACTATCATAAATTACTGTGGGAATAGAAAAGACTGGGATTTATCGTCAGAAGAAAATACTGAAGTAAAAAAAAAAAAATCCTTGCTTACCCCAAAGAGTAATGTTAAATGGTCACCTGCTCTAAAGAAATTCTTAGAAGAACTCAAAAAACGACTTTAAAAATTAAATGAAAGATATTAAGGGAAAAAACTAAAAAGTAAGAAAGAAAAGCAAGCAGATTGTGAAAAGAAAGTCAACTAGAAAAGTAAATCAAATCTTGAGAAAGAAAATGGTGCCTTGAAAATGAGTATTGAGACAGGAAAAGCCAGCAAAGAAGTTATAAAAAGATCAAAAAATAATCAAACAAAATAGGAAAAAAATGAAAGAATGGGAGACATCTCAAAGAAAAACATGTCAAGGAGAGATAGCACAAGAATAATTTGACTACCTGAAATCTATAACCTAAAAAAGAATCTTGATACAATAAAAAAGGAAATAATTGACAAAATTGTCCTGTAGTGTTGGAATATGAGGAGAAAGTAGAAATAAAAAAAAAAACCATTGGATCATCACCTGAAAGAGATTCTATATGGAAAATCTTGCAGGAACATCATAGTCAAATTCTGAAACCCCAGGTAAAGGAGATACTATTATGAACAACAAGAAAAAAACAATTCAAATATGGTGGAGCCACAGTTGCAATCATACGAGACCTAGTAATAGCTACATCAAAAGATCTAGGAACATTATATATCAAAGAACAAAAGAACTAGGGTTGCATCCAAAAATATTTGACATGTAAGACCCAAGGGGGCAAACATAAAAAATTAATTTCAAGGAATTCAATAAAAAATGTTTATCTTTTAGATATGGAAATATAAACTAAATGTCTGAGTGTCATTAGTACTTGAGTAATTTGGAAAAAAGATTATGGTAGAACTGCATATGATATCATCCTAACAAGCAAAACTGTGTAGAAAAAAAGGAAAAAAGTAATTGAATTATAAAAATGAAGTGTGAGAGCAAGAATTAACATTGAGAAACTAGATAAATGAGAAGGGCTGGTTGTTCTGGAATCTTACACACATTAGGAATGGGAAATGCATACATATCTAGAAGGATATAAAAATATTCTAAATCTTTGAAGAAATAAAAGGGGAAGGGAATAGGATAAGAGGAGATAGACTAAAAGGAAGGGGATGATAAGGTGTGTAGATTAATGGGAGTAAGATTAAGAGGGAGGGGAAGAAGGCAGAAGGTAAGAGATGAATTTTTGGATTCAGTAGATTAAATAATAGCTAGGCAAGGTTATAGGTAAAAGTAAAACAGAAGAGTTAGCAGGGATGTAAAAAAACAAAATTATATTCAGGAGAAGAAATTATTAGGGAAAAACAGGCATAGTAATTATAGATCTCAAAGTAAAGCAAAAATAGATTTAGTCAAAAAAGAAAAATTTGAAAACTATACTATATATCAGCCATATTAATCAAAATTATTTTAGACTATTTAAAATAACTAGGCAGTATAAGATTGGAGTGTTGCTGTGGCATAGGAAATGGTGATTTGGTGGGTTTTGAAAAATATGGAAAAACTTGGACATATGAAAGATGAAATTATCTATCTTGAGAGAAATAAAGGGCAAATAAGCAGAATATATTTAGATGTATATGCATATATGTGTATGATTATAGATATCTATGTATATGTATGCCTGTATGTATGCACATGTATATATATGCACAAACATGTATATGTTTGTGTGTGTATGTATGCATCTGCACTTAATGTGTGTAGACTTCTTGGGAGAGATAGTAAGAAGAAAAAGAGATAAAAGAATAAAGCAAAAAGTGTACAACAGGAAACAAAGCAACAACCTCAAAGTAGCAAAGTAAAGATAGACAGCTCTGGACACAATATGTAATATTTACCATATAGTCTTTCTTGAAATGGAAATGTCTTGTTTTATATTTTGAATACTTTCATATTCTGCTGTGCACTTGACAAAGTTTTTTTTTTCCTGTTTTGTATTTAAATTTTAAATCAACAAATAACATTTTTATTTTTTAAAGGAAAGAAGAAAATCAAATTATTAGTATCAAAAATGAAAGGGATGAAGTCAGAACAAATGAAGAGGAAATTTTGACAATTGTTACGAGCTGTTCTGTTCAATTATATGCCAATAAATTTGGTAGTCTGAACTAAATGGATAAATATCTACAAAAAAATGTTACCCGAATTATAGAAGAAATAAAATACTTAAATATTGCAAACTTAGAAAAAAGAAATTGAACAAGGCATCTATGAACTTCCTTAAAAAAAAAAAATTCCCAGGACCAGAGAGATCCACAGGCAAATTGTATCAAGCATTTAAAGAAATACTAATCCCTATACTATATAAACTATTTGGGAAAATAGGTGGAGTATTACAAAATTCCTTTTACAACATAAATATGATTCTAATACCACAGCCAAGAAGAAAAAAAACAAAGAAAGAAAATTAATGGCTAATTTCTGTAATGAATATTGATATAAGAATATTAAATGAAATACTAGCAAAGAGATTATAGCAATATATCACAAGAATCATTGTTTTAATAGGTGCAGAAAAGCATTTGACAAAATATAACACCCATTCTTAATAAAAACCCCAAAGAGCACAGGAATAAATGGAGTTTTCCTTAAAATGATAAGTAGCATGTATCTAAAATTATCAGCAAGCATTATCTGTAATGGCAATAAGCTAGAAGTCCTTCCAGTAATATCAGTGAAGTAAGGATGCCCACTATCAGCACTATTATTCAATATAGTACTAGAACAATATAGTACTATAGCAACAAGAGAAGAAAAAGAAACCAAAGACTAGGCAATAAGGAAACAAAACTTTCATTCTTTGGAGATGATTTGATGTTATTCTTTTTTTTCCTATTTTTATTAAAGCTTTTTATTTACAAAATATAATTTTTCAACATTGACCCTTACAAAACCTTCTGTTCCAAATTTTCCCCTCCTTCCTTCCACCTCTTCCCCTAGATGGCAGGTAGTGCAATACATGTTAAATATATTAAAATACATGTTAAATCCTACATATATATTAATACAGTTATCTTGCTGACTAAGAAAAAGCAGATCAAGAAGGAAGAAAGAAAAATCTGATTTTCTCAGTAAACAAAATGCAAGGAAACAACAACAGAAAGAGTGAAAATGCTATGTTGTGGTTCACAAACAGCTCCTGCAGTCCTCTCTCTTGGTGTAGATGGCTCTCTTCATCAATAAACAATTGGAACTGGTCTGAATCATATCATTGTTGAAGAAAGCCATGTACAGATTTGATGTTATTCTTAGAGAATCCTAGAGTATCAATTAAAAAAACTATTTGAAATTTTTGACAAATGTAGCAAAGTTGAAGGATACAAAATAAATCTACATAGTCAGCTATTTTATATTTTATCAGCCAGAGATAAAAAGAAACATTCCATTTAAAATAACTCTAGACAATCTAAAATATCTAAGAGTCTACTTAATATTGAAAATTATCTTTATATGTATTTGAAAAAATACTATTGAAATTGATGATTTCAGAAGAAACCAGAAAGAAATCAAACTTATACAAATTGTTGTATAGTAAAGTGAACAGAACCAGAACAATATACACAATAACGGCAATATTGTTCAATGAAGAACTTTGAATGATTTAGCTCTTCTCAGCAATGCAATGATCTAAAACAATCTCAAAGTACTAAAACTTATTATATGCCTCCAGAGAAAGACCTGACACTGCTTGAATATAGATTGAAGAATGCTATTTTTTACTTTCTTTCATTTTTTCTTTTATTTGAGTCTTCTATAAAATGACTAATATAGAAATATTTTACAAAAGTGTATATATAGAACATATATATGATTGCCTACTGTCTCTGGGAGTTGAGAAGCCAAGAGACAGAAGGATACATGGAATATGGAACTTAAAACTTTGAGTAAAAATGTTAAAACTTTTAAAAAAAGGACTTTAACAAGTAATAACATGTAAAGGGGACTTCTACCAGGGCAGTATTTGGTTCTTCCCTTGAATTCCTCTCATGTTATTTATATGCCATTCATGAATTATAGAGTTATTGTCTTAGCATTACCTTATAAAGAAACATTAGAAAATATCTAGTCCTTCATTTATGAAAAAACTGAGAATCAGGCAATTGAGTGACTTGTCACAGTATCACACTAAAATGTGGAAGAGGCAAATTTTTTTTAGAAAACTTATTTTAGTTTTCTATTAATGTGCAGTGATTTTCTCTTCTAATCTACCTACCACCATTTAAAAGAAAAAGAAAGGAAATTCTTATAAGTTGCACAATCAAGTAAAAAAATTTTCATGTTGCCCATAACCCAAAATGTCTTTTCTTATGCATCTTGAATTAATCACCATTTTGTCAAGAGGCACTTGGAATACTGGACCTTAGGTCTTCTGAAATTATGATTGGTCATATCATTGATCAGAATTTTTAAGGCTTTCAAAGTTATTTGTCTTTAAAATGTTGTTTTGTGTGAATTGTTCTCTGGGTCTGATAATATCATTTCATGTGTTCATAGAAGTCTTTTGTAAGTTTCTCTAAAACTATTACATCGGGTATTTCTTATGGCACAATAGTATTCCATTGTATTTATATATCTAGCATATTTGGCCATTCCCATCTGATGGGTATACTCTTATTTTAGGAAAGCAAGTACTTAGGCTCTAAATTGAACTTTCATTTATACCAACTCATATAGCTCTTAGCATAATAGCTATAAAGTTTTAGTATATGTCTAGTTTCTCAACCTATTTTGGTAAATTACCTAAGTCAAGGATCATGTTTTATATCATCCTTTAGGTCACCTTTACCTAAGCCATTGTATAGATGAAGAAACTAAAGGAACTCTCCAGTATCTCTGATTCTAAAAGTACTTATTTTTGTGTTGTACCACACTGCTATTTTCTATTTGACTCTAGAAGAAAGAACATATACTAGCTTCTAGTAAATGCAAGAAGGCAAATTTCAGCTCGATATAAGAGAACACATTCTCTAGCACCAACAGTGGTATAATCATTTTCAAGAATGTTAGAGAGAAGATTAATTTTTCAGATATGGGTTAGAATTTAAGATATCTGATTTTCTTTCCAATTCTAAGATTCAGTGATCTGTCTCTAAAGTTTTTATTCTGTCACACTGGGAAATGCCTATTTTTGTTCTGGGATTCCCTTTTCGTCTTGCATATATAGATATACATATATATGCATATATGCATATCTATATATTCATTTGTGTATATTTACATATGTATGTTTTATATACAATGTCTAATTTGCATGTATATAATTCCCACATATATTTGTGTATATATATATGTATATACATGAATATAGATGTATGTATTTATATCTAGTGTTCTTTCCAACTCTAAGATTTAGTGATACACTATGTATATATGTGTATGTATGTATGTGCATGTATATATTTAAGAATTATATATTTACCAATGTAAGCATTACATATGCATCAGTACATGTGTAAGCACACACACACATTATATACATATATATATATATGTATTTGCATGTGTATATGTGTGTGTGTGTTATATTATGTTAAGGTAACAAAAAGAGAAGGGAATGGCAGAGTAGATAGTGTTGTGGTAGCATTGAACTTTAAACTAGACAGACTTTGAGAGATAGCAATGGATAGAAAAGATTGATATATTATGGTACATGGTCAATGAGAGGTGTGGGCAGATCACACAAAAGTTGGATGTGGCTAAATAATAGAGCAACAACAACAAAAACATGACTTAAGAGAGACAAGAAAAACAAAATAAGATATTTCAGAATGATGGCAAATATCTGTACGTATATTTATTTTTTCCCAAGTTTCCTTTTTCCTATATCTCTGGAGGGTCCTCCTCCCAATGTTGTTGGGATTCTTTTTTGTTTGTTTTTGCCCTGTATCCTTAAGTTGAAAATGAAGAAGGGAAATTCATCCTGACCTTGAGACTTCTCCAGCCATGAAGCAGGGATAGGGAGATAGGCATGCTATCTCCTCCTCTTGGAGAAAGGGGATAAAAAGTAGAACTTATATCTTTTGCAGAGAGATCTTTGGATGGCAAATGAGAACAGACTGATGGCTTTAACTATGATGGAATATCAACTGGAAGCAATTGGAGAAAGCAGAGAGTAACTGAACCCAGGAAAGCTATTGGGATCAGATTGGAGAAAGACTAGCAATTGCTATCAGTGATGTCATAAAACCTAGTTGACAGATTCTTTCTTCCCAAATTTCCTCAGCAAAATCTAATTAAGCTTCAACTATTTTTCTAAGGCCTGTCCTACTAACTAACTTTTTCTTCCATTTTTCTCACACTAAGAGGAAGGAAGATGCTAAGAAAAAGGAAGAAATAAACTTATGCTTCCACATTATTGCAGCCTGCTATTTAAAGCATTATCATATTATTTATTTCCATTCTCTACATTATCTGCAATAATAAACCACACAGAAATTAACAGTAAATTATGTGAGTTTGAAGAACCTTTTTTGGGATCAGGGGAGGGGTGTAAGACAATCCTATGGGAAAATGGTAGGTCAAACCAAGAACATTTAGAATGGTTGATAAATGTACCTTTCTATTATTACATTTACCATCACACCAAAGATTTTGCCCTTGTTATACTTGAATATGAATAGGGTGATGGAAAAGTTAGTAAAGAGGAATAAGCCTTTTAAAAAGAAAATTTCTGATTATTTCAAATAAAAAAAGAAGAGAAAGATAGAGTGGCAATAGCAGCTTTTCAGTTATAGCAGGGCTCAAAGTAGCTTTGCCAATAGTCTGTCTGAAGTAGTCATGAATAAATTTGTTTTCTGTTTAGTTTGCTTATTTATTTTGAATGATGGAAAGTATTTATACTGATGGGAAGAGTTGTGGAGAGGAAGTTTAGAGCAACAATTGAAAGGAGGTTCTGAAGACAATCTGCCCAAAGTAAAAACAGGAACTGAAGCTTCTAGGTAACCCAATTTGCTTTGATATGCCAGATTAATCAATAACAATCTTGTATGTTTTGCTACATTGGCCAGAATGTATATGAATCTCACTTTGTGCCAAGGACTTTTTTTTCCTGAAAAGACTGTTAATTAAATGTTTGTAAATAAAATCACTTTAAAAGCAAAGGTGATAATTTATGGGGATGAAGGAGGGAATAGTTTGTGTAACTATGTCTTTTTATTTGGTTAACTAATAGGTGCATTTTTCTTTCATTTCAATGGTTAATAAGGTCTCTAAATGTGTCTGGATGTGTTTACCATCTCTCCTGTACCAAATTGAAAAAGAGATGTTGAAGAGTGGGATTATCAAGTGATAGGACTCTTTACTATTCAGGGTTCACTGAGGAAGGAAGTTACTCAAACCAATTTCTGCTCCCAGCTCTGCTTCTGCCTCTTTAGAACTGGGCATCACTGTTCAGCTGCATTATCCTGTATCTTCTCATAGATCTAATGTGTGTAGCTTTCTCATGCAGGAACATGCCTTTGGTCTTCTCCCACAAGTGAGAGTATTTTGTTTTTGAGGAAGGGCTCAATTTACTCATCCTTTTATGCTTTATAATTTGTGATATCCAACTACCTAGTCCTTGATTTTCAGCTTCCTATTCTATGCTATCTTCCTTCATTAAAATGGAAGCTCTATGAGATCAAAGACTGGCTTTGTTTTTTGTTTGTATTTGTTCTTCCAGTGTTTAGCATAATGCTCAGAATATAGTAAAAATTAAGGCTTGTTATCAGTCTGCTTGCCAGTTCTAATGGTGAGCTACATTTTAGAAAGTTGGAGATGATGGAAAGACCTAAGAGGAATAAAAACTATTGATGACTTTTTTCTTATCTTGTTTGTTTTTAAATTATGTACTATAATTTAATATTTTCCATAAGTTGGCAAGAGAGCTCTGTATATTGTACAGAGATCAAACATCTGACATCTTTAAACTTTCCAGAGTAGTAATGAAGAAACAGAAAGCAACAGAGGGGAAAAAAAAACTTTTGGATTTAAAGAAACCAACTTGTTCCTGCACATAAACATACACATTTTGAAGGCAAAGAATATATTTGACTTCATTCAACACAGAATTTTTTGTGATTCAGTTTCCCTCAGCAACCGTGTCCTAGGATACACAAAGCAGGGTGATTAACATAAAGAAGCTAGGTCATAATAGCTGAATGAGGTGAGAATTATGGAAGAGCAGCCAAAGCAAATATCAATGAATGAGAATTTCAGGAAATGATTGGGGAAAAAAGAGGCAGCCAGATTGGAGGAAATAATAGAGGCACCCACTAGAATTTAGAAGCAAACTGTCCTAAACGTTTAATATGCCCTGTGGGCATTAAGAAATGGAATGATATCAGAATAGCAGAGCCACAAAATATTATGGGGTATTTAATGAAAAGGGAAAATTAATCCCTACTTAGATTTCTCACAATATGGCAGAGTTTACACATTAAATCCTCATTATGTGTAACTATATTCTGTAACTAAAATAACTGAGCTGAACAGTGATATCACACTTTCATTTCCCTTCCCTTCCCTTACATAAAGCACATAAATAAAATAAATGCAAGTAGCTATATGTGGGAGAATGTTGGCAAAAGTGACACTGATAAAAATTTGTTATTCAGAATTGAAGATAATTGACACAAATATACAAGAGAACTACTCCCCAATAATTATGTATCTACAAGAACACTGTTCTCACAAAAAAAACCTTTCAAGAACCAACTAAAAAGTGAGAAAATCTATTAATAATTATAACAATGGGAACTAAACATTTCTAAGCTATCTCAGAATATGAAAAATTCAAATAAAGACAAATATTTTTATGAAATAATGCACAATGAGCAAATTAGAATCAAAGGAACAATATGCACAATTACACAAATAAACAAATAAAAAACTATGTACATAATGATAAATGTAAGCAGCCATTAAATTCAAGTGAAAAACCAATGGACAATATTGGTATTCACTTGTCAACCATACACCTAATATTTCATTTAACAGATTAAAAGCATAGAAATATACAAGAGAATATTCTATCAGTCATGATCACTATTATATAGTTTTACTATTTTATTTATGTCTATTGTTCATTCTTGGGATAAATTTTGGAACATGTTAGAGTTTTTTTATGATGAAGTAAAAAGATATTAATAAATGTTTTTAAAAATGTTAATTACAACTTAACTAGATGTAATCTAAGGATAGGTATCACTATTTTCTAGCATAGAAACATTAGAGATGTTCATAGTAATGACTGAGAGACAACAAGAAATGGCTACTATATTAAGTAAAATTTGTTGACTAATGTTGAGGTTGCAGTCAAGTGCTTGAACTTAAAATGGCTTTCACAGAAGAAATAGAGGACAGTGAATTTTTTGACATGGCTAATATAGGATTTTTTTTTCATGCATATATTTTTAACACACATCTAGTTTTTTTTTTCTTTAAAAAGAATTTAGGGGCAACTAGATGACACAGTGGATAGAGGAGCAATCCTGAAGTTAGGAGTACCTGAGTTCAAATCCAGCCTCAGACACTTGACAATTCCAAGCTGTGTGCCCCTGTCTACCCCAATTGCTTCAACAAAAGAAAGAGAAATTTATTTAAAAGAAGTGAGAGAATTAAAAATTTCATGATAATTGAAAAAATGTAAAATAAAGACAATAAGCCCTTTTGTTTTATACATGTAAGTCATAGCCATATATTTTAACTGGAAACATTCACAGTAACATGGAAACAAAAATAAAGTCAGAAATATAAGGGCACTAAAATAATATCAACTATTCCTACATTGAATCAGAAATTGACATTTTGAAATAAAGGAAATCTAAATTACAGCAATTCTTCACTAGAAAAAAAAATTTAATTTAATATTTTGGTTTTTTTTCCTAATCACATGTAAAAACAATTTTAATGTTCATTTTAAGTTTATTTGACTTCTGAATTTTCTCCTTTCCTCTCTCCCCAACTTCTCTTATTGAGAAGGCAAGTAATTTTACATAGCTTATACATGTGATGCAAAACATGTTACCATCTAAGCCATTCTGTGAAATAAAACACAGAGAAGCCTAAATTGGGGTATGTTTCAGGGAAAAGTGCCAACTGGAACCTCCGTTGTTCAAAACTAAGGTCTGGGTCATAGATCCAGTGCAGAAAAAGGAGAGGCAGAGCAGACCTATACCCAGAGGTGGTATTCTAGAATGAGAGGTAGCACTTTAAACAGGGAAAATTTATATGAATGTTATTCAGACCCAAACCCAGCTCAGAAATTTGAGAAGTTCAGAATGGAAGGTAGGAGGTTCCTGAATAAGATCACTCAGGAGCATTCTCCCTTAGATCTTGGAATATAACACAAGACTCAATATCCTAAGAAAGAAGAAGCAGGAACAGGCTAGATATTCCTTCAGAAATACACATAATCTACATTAACATACATTCACAGTAAAAAAAAAAAAATAAGCTAGAGGAAGGAGCAAATAAGCAAAAAAAAAATCTCTATAAAAGGGAATGATAGTTACATGAAATATAAAGACAGAAACCAAGAAGAAAAGAATGACTCTGAAGCATTAACAAGCCAAGATCCAAGATTCAAAGAAAAATAGAGCTTGCGTACAAGTTCAATTTGAAATCCTAGAAGAGATGAAACAAGAATTAAAAAGAGAGTTAAATATATTTTATATAAATTAAATTAGATTGCTAATGGAACACAAATTGGGAAAGAAATGAGTTATGGAAGAAAGAATTGGAAAGAAGATTAACAACTTGGCATAAGAGGTATAAAACTTTTCCTCAAGCAAAAAATTCCTTGAAAAATAGAATAATCCAAACAAGAGATAACTCTATAAGACAAAACAAAATACGACATACTCTTGACAAAACTAATGATCTGAAAAATAGATTGCACAAAGATAATTAAAGTGATTGATTATCAGAAGATCATAGCCAAAAAAAACCATTGTAGACATCATATTCCAAGAAATTATAAATTAAAAAATTGTCCAGATTTCTTAGAAGCAAAGGGAAAAGGGGAATCTGATAAAGAATCCACTGCTTACTTCTTTTTTTTCTATTTCACTGTAGAAAGTTTATTTATTCTTAATATAACTTAACCCAGCCATGAACAATTGATATTCTCCACTTGTTTAGATCTGACCTTATTTATGTGAGAAATGTTTTGTAATTGTGTTCATATAGTTCTTGGCTTTGTCTTGGCAGGGAGATCCCAATATTTTATTTTGTCTACAATTATTTTAAATGGAATTTTTATCTCTTGCTGTTGGGCTTTGTCATCAATATGTAGAAATGCTGATGATTTGTGTGGATTTGTTTCATATCCTACAACTTAGTTAAAGCTGTGAATTGTTTCCAGTGGGATTTTGAATGATTTTTGATGACTTTCTCTAAGTATGTCATCATATATCATCTGCAAAGAGTTTCATTTCATCATTGCCTATTCTAATTCCTTTAATTGTCTCTTTTGCATCATTTTCCAGGTCAGCTGATTTGCCAATGATGTATTTCACATTTTCTTCCATTTTTTCATTCCTTTTAGTTTCTTTGACTGATTATTGCAGTTTCACAAAGTCATTAGCTTCCATTTGTCTTGTTCTACTTTTTAATATATGATTTTCTTCAGTTATCTTTTGTATTTTTTTCCATTTGATCTATTCTACTGTTAAGTAATTGTTTTCTTCAGACAATTTTCCTTCCTTTTCCAAACTGTTGACTCTCTCTTGCATACTTCTCATTTCTTTTCTCATTTTTTGTTTCTACCTTTTTTTTGCCTTTTGAAATCTTTTTTGAGCATTTCCAAGAAGCCTCTTTGGGCTTGAGATCAGTTTATCTCACTTTTTGTGATTTCTTCTGTGGACATTTTGTCCTCTTCTGAGTTTGTGTTTTGGTCTGCCCTGTCACTGTAGTAATTTTTTATAGTCAAGGTTCTTTTCTATTTCTTGCTCATTTTCTTTCCTTTTCTTTTGGAATTTCCTCTTTTTTATTTTTAAGGTGAAACTCTGCTCCTGGGCTAAAAGGGGCACTGTCTCAAGCTTCCTGTGCAGCTCTTAGCCTTAGCTTTGTGTTTATAGGGGGTAGCTTGGCTGTTCTTTCCAGGAAACAGCTTCCTTCCCAGAATTTGCCTTCTGAGCTAGTACTAGGAGGTACCCCATGATTTGCTCCTCTACTGAGCCAGGATTGAGGTACTTAGTTGCTGATTTGCCCTCTCACTACCTTTCCCAGAGTCTATCTGACCTGGACTCAATACCCTTTTCACTCCTGTGACAATGACCTTTCTTCAAGTTTTTTCAGACTATCTTGATCTGGAGAGTGGTTTTATTACAAACTCTGTGCAGAGGCTTGGTTTTATGTGGTTTTCAAGAAAAAGTGAGAAAGCTCTAACAGCTTCCTGACTTTACTCTGCCATCTTGACTCTACCTCCAGACTCCACCTCTTGAAAGAAATTCTCAAATGAAAAAATTCAAGAATTTTATAATCCAAATGTAGAGTTTTTAGATAAGACAAAGTTCTGCAAGCAACCACATATAAAGTATTCAAATACTTAGAAACTGCAGTAATTCATAATAGTCACACACTTTAGCATCATATATTAAAAGAGAGTGGAGAACTTAGAATATAATTTCTAAAGGACCAGAGCTGCATAGAAACTTTGAAGTATAAATAAAAGGAGTCAAGAAAAAAAAAATATATATATAAAGGAAAAAATGAGCAAGCAATCATAAGGGACCAAAGATATACTGTTTATATTCAAATTTGAGAAATAATGTATGTGTCCCCTCAGAACTCTAACAACATCAAGAGTCATAGAGGAAGAGGGAGTCAAATTAGAGAAGGCATGGGGGTGGGTTTTGATATACATATATTAATTATTTTAAAAGAAGACTAGATTGAATATTTCATTAAAGAAAAGGTATACACTTGGTGAAAGGAGAAGGGAGAAGTAGGATGAGGAAAATTATCTCAAATAATTGAGGTACATTGATAAATACAAAAAAGAGAGAGGTGAGGAGAATGAGTGACACAAACCTCATTCTCCTTTTAACTGATAAAAGAGAAAAAACACACATAAAGATATTTCACTTTACATGAGAAAGGAGACTAACAAATAAGAGGAAGTAGACTGAGGGATGGAGCAATCTTAAACAAAACAAATTTAAACTAAGACTGCACTAAAATATCTCTAGCAATTATCTTTTATTTTTGTGGCTAGGAATTTTAAATGGACAGGATGCCTACTAACTGGGAAATGGTTGAACCACTTATAATACATAAATTCATTTGATGGAACATTATTGTATTTCATCAAATGATCGAATGGGATAGTTTTAGAAAAATCTGAGTACAATTGTATGAACTGGTACAGAGTGAAGTTGAAAGGATCATTAGAATAATTTTTACAATGACAACAATATTATTAAGAAAAGAAAAAAAAACCTTTGAAAGACTTGGAAAAACTGATTGCATAATGATCAACAATGATTCCAGAGAATTCATGATGAAGTCACTATCTACTTTTAAATAGAAAGTTGAAAGATTCTGAGGGTAGAATGAGATTTTTGTTGCTGCTGTTGTTGTTTTGGACATAGCCAATGCAGGAATTTGTTTTGCTTGAATATACATTCTGTAACAAAGGTTTTGTTTTTCTTTCATTCTTAATAAGAGGAGAGGTTGGATAGAGAAAAGACAGATGTTTGTCAATTGAAAAAATAAATTTTAATTTATAAATTAACTGAACTCATCCAGTAAACTTTATCTCTCCATTTCATTATCTCCATTACCCATCATCATTTCCATTGGCAAATGTCAAAAATTATATTCCTAAAATCTAGGAATAGTATATCCGTAATATTTTCCTGACCCATTCTGTCAAAATTGAAATGAAGTTAGTCCCGTCCAGTTTGTTCTTAATGAATTCTTTTTGTCACATACTGATATCTCTTTCTTTTCTTCCTAAAATACTAGACTGGATTTGTGAATTAACCAATTTGGAAATTGACTCCAGTAATGCAGATTACAAACCATCCATGTCTGCCCATCCTATATCCCATTCCTGCACATTTTAACTATATCCTTCCATAAAGTTTCCATAGGGAACCACTCAATATGTTAGAGGACTTCTTAACTTTCCACTGACATCACAAGGATTTCAATGAAGCAATCTGACTATCTAACTATTATCTATCCCTGGTCATATGGCCAACTTGTCTTTTCATCCTATCATATATTTCCTTGATTATGTATTTTACTCTTGTTTTTTGGAGTTCTTCAGTGGCTATATGTTACAACCTCTTCATATCTACTATGTGCCTCCCCATTGATCTCTAATCCCTTCCCAAAGACTCCAAAAATTATTTTAAATAATTTTAATAATCTATTTTTATTTTATTTTAAATGAATTTTGTTGTCATATTTTGTTTTTATTTCACTTATATTTCTTGGATATTTCTTTTCTTTTCTTTCTAAGAGAGCCATCCCTTAAAACAAAGAACTTTTTTAAAGGAAGGGGAAAAAAGGAATAAAATATCAAAATCAATAAACATGCAAAATATGATATTTGAAACTTGTGGAATTTATCCTATAAAAAGGAGTAGAGAGAGGTATCTTCATTTCTCTTCTTTGTGGACATTTTTCTTTATGATTTTGCAATATTCATTATTAAATGCTTTATAGTAGTTTTTCTTTCTGTTTGCATTATTGCAGGCATTGTCTATATATTTTTCCTGGCTCTACTTACTTCATTTTGCATCAATTAATATAAGATTTTAAGTGATTTTCTTACTTTTTTTTACTCTGCTACTTCTTGCGGCATGGTGGTATTAAATTAATATAGCACACTTTTTTAACCACACCACAATAAACGAACATCCATTTATTTTTAATTTTTTTTTTGCTATCACAAAAAAGTGCTGCTATAAATAATTTCAGATGTACCAGAACCTTTCTTTTTTTTCAATGACCTTTTGGAGTTCTATAACAATAAAATCTCTAGGTCAAAAGTTATATGCATCTTAGTCTGTTTATATAAACAATTTCAAATTGCTTTCGAGAGTGGTTGTACCAACCCACAGTTCCACAAACAATGCATTGATGTGTCTGTGTTTCCAAAACTGCTTCAACTTTTATGATTTTTTTATTTTATCATCTACACCAATATTCTGGGTATGAAGTAAAAACCCTGGGTTGCTTGCTAGTTTATATTATCTACACTATTAAAAGTTTCCATAATTCTTTTATATGTTTTTAGTAGTTTATAATTCTTCATTTGAGAACCATCTGTTTTTATCCTTTGTTCATTTTTGTATTGGAAAAGGAACCTACTTTAAAAATTTATCTTTTATTGGAGTCATTATTATTAGCTTATAGAATTGAAGAAATAACCTTCAGTTTTCTGAAAACTAACACCAAATTTGTCCTCTGTCCTACAGCAGTTCCTCTCTCCCTTACCACAATTTCTTAAAGGTCAAGTTTCAATTATATATCTCATTTTCAGTAGTTTTCAATAACTCAGGTGCTAGTTTACACACATACATGCACACACATAAATATACTTATATATAATAATAATTTGTACCTTACAAAGTTTTATTAATATACATGCTCTTTTGTCCCCAGGAGCCCTGATGAAAACTGTGTTACGCTTGTTCTTTAACAGAATCCTGTTGTGAATCCTTCTGTATAAGAATAATCCCTCCTTTATCTACTTAGTCTGGATTTCTGTAAGCTCTATTTCCTTTCTGGAAATATCCAAAAAAAAAATTGGAGAAAAAGACTTGAGAAAAGGATGGTTAGGCTGATACTGTTACATGTTTTGAGACTTCTTGGGTAAGATTTTAACTTCTTCTCAGTAGGTACCAATTATCAGACCAGATATCCAAACCACTTTTTGTTTTGTTTTCTGAATGTTGCAACAATTGTCAAAAAGTGAGTGGTATGTGACCTATCTAATTCTTTTGCTGCAATATTTTAATATCAAAGGGAAAATAATTCAAGGCAAATTCTGTATCACTCAAGGAAACTGACTGGAAATACATAAGATAAATTTTGCTAATCAACCACTGCTGTTTTCCTGTAGAAATATGAAATTTGAAAAGGGGACAAATGGGCTAAAATAATCGACTAGAAAGTCCTCTGGCCATGAGGCAAAGGAAACTGCAACTGGAAGAGAACACAGGGCTGATTGTAAATGCCATCAACCCCTATTACTGAGGTGAAAGAGAAACATACTGCGTAGGATCAGAAAAGAAAAGCTTTCTCAAATGGCATATGTTCACAATGCTAAGTGAAAGCTATGCAGCTAATAGGTCACCTGAACTGAAAACAACAGCTAAATTCCCCACCAGGAATGCATTCTTCTTTTATAATTAAAAAAAAATAATTATCCATTCTCCACCTTTTAATCTGGCTGATTTAGAAGAACACCATTGAAGAAAGAGTAAGATTTTCTCACTTCATTTCTTTAAAAAGAAAGACAATTGACTTCAAAATCAGACTCTTCAACCATTAGAGAGCAAAAGACTCTCTTCATTTGCTGGGATGGCTGCATGAAGCAGGGATTGGTCTCCATTTAGTTTGTCCTTCAAAGTCCGGAGCATGATTATTCCATAATTCTCTCACCTGATTAATTCTTAACTATGAACATAATTACACTCTCCAGAAGGTAAATCGGTCTTATAAATCAGTTGTCGCTGACAGTTCATTCTTCTGCACTCAAGCACATTGAAGCAAAGTCAGCTTGGGGATAGAGGCAAAGGGGGAAGGTTTTTTTTTTTTTTTTTTAAAGCATGCAGACCTCACAGAAGGCCTATTCATTAATGGAATACAGGTAATATAAAACAGCAAGCTGAACAATAGCACCAGACCAGAAGAAAGGGGCCAATAAGCCATCTATGAACACCAGGAAGTTTCCCAATGATTAGATTTCTTTTGTTTCCTTTTTATCCTTTCTTTTCTTTTGAAGGAAGGAAAGGGGGAGGAGGGAAATTGTTGCAGAAATTTCTCTGTTAACACTGCAGTGAACTCTTTACCCTTCTGGCAAGCTCAGGCAAGCCGCCAATTTGAAGTGTGTGAGCTTTAATCTACTGCTGGTCCTGATGGGTTCACTTTTCCACAGGGAGCTGGAAGGCATCCATTAAGATTGACCATGAAGATGAAGCGTCTAGGAAATATGTTAATGTGGGAGTCCTCTAGCCCTCCTCGCTTTGCTTTACTCTCCCTTGACAGACACTGGATAGTGACGTTGCAAGAACATGTCTACTCCCATCAGGGCTGCTAAAATAAAGTCATTCCGGGTCAAACTAGAAATTAAAACCAACACAGGGGAAATAGTGGGTAGATTTTGCCTGAAGATGCCAGGCTATGCTCATGGGGCAAATCTACCTTGCTGAAATAGCAAGTTTCATGGCTACAAGTAACTGAATGAATCAGAGGCAGTATGGCACCGTGAATGAAGGGTCAGCTTCAGGGACAACATGACCCATATTCACATCCTGTTCTTGATAGAGTAAGGCTGTGTGACTGTAGGCAAGTCATTTAAATCTCTTAGTACCTGAGAGAGCTCTCTAAAACTGTGTAATTATTTTCCTGATTCCCCCAGAGTCTTTCCCAAGAAATTTTATATACACATATATGTAAATATATACACAAATATGTATATATAAATATATGTACATATAATGTTGCAAGTAAATTATGCCTGAGTTTCTCAGAGTAAGGATTTCTATCTTTCCCCCTCAGAATTTTAGGGGTCTAAAGATACCTTTTATTTAATTCTATTGGTTTATAACACCATCATTTGTGTTCCCCAGCTGTTAGGTATCAATGACTAGCAACCCAGTTCTGTTTAATAATTTAACATAAATTAGCTTTAACAAAGGAATTTTTAATTTCAAAGATATAGCAGGAATGAAAATTATAGCAAGTAAAATATAGCAATTATAAAAATTCACCCCCCACCCAGTGCCTTGGAGTTATACCCTCCCCTTAATATAGGGGAACTATGGGAAGAGTTGCTTACTCAGCACAGTTTCTATATAATCTGACGCTACCAAGCTCACATTCAGATATGGCATGACCACCAGATGAATCCTCACCTCAGTTTCCTGTTTGACTGGATCCCTAGGCATTCCTTGTTCTTCTAATCATAAATGAACAGCTGAAAAATATTAACTCTAAGATGTTGGGGCACATGAAAACTAGAACAAAGACAGGCAAAGATCTGAAGTCCTCTTCACTTACATTATCCCTCACCAAATGGATCACAACAAGAGAGCACATGAAGATGATGCACAAGGCTCTGGTCACTAGAACTTTTCAGTGGACACTCCAATTATGTCTACCCAGACATTTTTTACTAACCACCGGCTTAGGAGATCAAAATAAGTTGTAGAATTTCTATATATGCTCAAGTCTCTCAGGCATTTAAATAGTTGAGGATGCAGGTTCAAGTCTCACTTTTTTTATTATCTATGTGGATTTGGGCAAGTCACTTAACTTATCCTTGCTTCAGTTTTTTTTTTCCTCTTTTGAGTGAAAATTCTATGCTAGATGGCTTTTGAGGTCTTTTTCAGATTTAAATTTATGATCATATAAAATGCCTACTATGTGCAAGATATTTTATTAAACCTCCCCCCCAAAAAAAACCCATAAAATATATATTCTCTGGCCCTGATTTTTTACTTTTTCATATATTTTAATACTACAATATTTAAAATTCATCATATCTTATTGAATTTACTCCAATTAGTTAAACAAATCTGGAAAATCAAACTTTTCTTTTTTTTTTCTTTTTTTTATTAAAGCTTTTTATTTGTATAACATATGTATGGGTAGTTCCCCAGCATTGATCTTTACAAAGCTTTCCATTACAAATTTTACCCCCAGTCCCCTCCCCTCCCCTAGATGGCAGGAAGTCCACTACATGTTAATAATGTTGAAATGCTTGAGAAGTTATGCAAGA
>JAJPUD010000549.1:118776-228339 GCA_023553655.1 Myrmecobius fasciatus
CATTATTCATGGCAACAACAATACTATATGAGGATCAGTTCTAATGGGCATAACTCTCTTCAACAATGAAATGCTTCAAACCAGTTCCAATTGTTCAGTGAAGAGAGCCATATACACCCAGAGAGAGGGATGTGAAATGTGGACAACCACATAACATTTTCATGTTTCTCTATTGAGGTTTTCTTGCATTGTATTTCCTTTATCGGATTATTCTTTCTTGTAGATATGATTTCTTCTGCACAAAAAATGATGCAATAACTATACATATATTCGATTTCTTAAGTATTCTAACATAATTATTATGTAGTGGATATCCTGCCATCTAGGGGAGGGGTGGGAAGTAGGGGGAAAAATTTGTAACAGAAAGCTTTGTAAGGGTTAATGTTTAGGAATTGCCCATACATATGTTTTGCAAATAAAAAGTATTAATAAATAAAAAAAGAAGATGGGGAAGCAAACATGAGCCATATAGATTGTGAGCTCCTAAAGGATAGAGATTGTCTTTTGCCTCTTTTGTATCCCCAGTGTTTCACAATACCAGGAACATAGTAGGGAGTTCATAAATGTTTGTTGCATAACTGACTGATAATTTTTAGAGATATCATAAGAATTGAGCCTGGTTCATCTGCTAAGATGAAAAGGATTTTGGAGCCCCACTCTGGTGGTCTAGAAAACTTGCTTAATACATGGCTGTATTATTTTTAATTCCTTTTTTTTCCTTTCCTTTTCATCCTCCCCCACTCTTTATCATAATAGTTGTTTGTTTGTTTTTGGATTAAGCTCTGTGGATAATCACCTCAAGTCTCAATTTTAATTTAGTTCTACAAACCTAATTTTTATAGCACTTTCAGAAAGGACAGAAGGCATGAACAAAGAGGCCCTGCCAACACTCTCCTCCCTGCTACCCACCCAACCAAGTAGAATGCTTGCTAGAAAGCAAAGCAGTTGCCATTGTGATTAGAACTTGAATCCAAACAGGGGATTTGCAACAGCTATTATTAATAATAAAGACAAAGCAGGCAAAATTATTAAGATTACCTGCAAAATAGCAAGCTAAATTTGTAAAATCTACACATATCTCTACTTCTGAAATCAACAGCTACATCAAGGGTACCAAACTCCTTTTGGTGCAGCAGCAACTTGAATAATAGAAACAGTACCTGATGTGTTTTAAGGTCTTCTGTTACCATATGTGCCCTATTCACAGCACCAGATGGATATCGATATTTATTCTCTACTGCACAAAAGCTAGCTGAAGCATATGCAAAACTCTTAATGACATTAAAGCTTTGCCAATTAAGAACATGTTGGAGCATTTGATACAGGACTTGATAACATGTTTCACAAGTTCCATTCTGAATTTTACAACCTGATTTTTATTGCATTGTTTGTCAAGCCGGTGTGACTAAAACAATTATTATATAGGCTGAATTTTCGCCTCCTTTATCATTCTGGCACCTGACAAAGTTAATGATGAAAAATCAGTAGACTCGTTGAGCAGTGAAAGAAAAATGGAGGGAAAAAAAGAGCATTAAATTAAATGCTGTACAGGGAAGAAGAGATCAAACCATGTGTTTGCATTTTCCTTCATTCTTTACTTAGGCTGTAAAGGTTGTTTTCCGCAGGACAGGGAAAAAAAAAAAAAAAAAAAGCTTCCAAGAAGGATGAAGGAGTGTTGTTTGGGGTTTTTTTGGGTTTTTTTCCCCTCAAAGATTCATTTCATGCACTTTCAAAGTGCCAAGGTGAACTTTGAGAGATATATTATAAAAACATTCTTTTTAAGGAATGAAAAACTAAAGACTTATCAAGAATAAGATAAGAGTAGAATGCTGAATATGAATACATCAATATAATGATCTGACATTCCAAATATTAAATGCTATGAGAAATGTTAAAGGATTTGTAACCCTAACATCTTAAAAATTGAAGGAAAAAAAACTAATATATTTTTCCACATTTTTTTTTTGCTGAGGCAATTGAGGTTAAGTGACTTGCCCAAGGTCATGCAGCTAGGAAGTGTCTGAGACCAGATTTGAACTCAGGTCCTCCTGACTTCAGGGCTGGTGCTCTATCCACTGCACCACCTAGCTGCCCCCATTTTCCACATTTTAAATGAAATATATGATAATGTCTTCTTCCCTTTCTGCCTCATTCCCAGGTAAAGTAGCAATATGACATAGTGGAGAGATTATTAAATTTAAGTTAATAAGAACTAAATTTTAGTTAGTCTTTTGACATAGTAATCATGAGCAAGGGACCTCCTTATGTATGGCACAATGAACATGTCATTTAATATCACAGTGTCTTCAAGAAAAAAAATTTAAGATTAACTACATTTTATGAAAGTATTGTTATTCTGTATCAGGAAAGGGGGATTCGACATCAGCTTCCCCTACACAGATCAAATTACAGATCTGAACAAAAAAGTTGGATCATTCTAAATTTCCAAAGTCTTCTATGGTTAGCATGGATTGATATTTTTCTCAGTAGCTGGTTGCTTTTTTCCAAGATTCTTATTAGAGAATTTCAATTATACCACTGAGATTTGGATTGAAATAAAACCATATGTACAATACTATGAATTTGGCAACCTCAGTTTAAGTTATGACTGATTAGTTAATTAGTATAAACTTTCTTGCTCTGTACCTCAGTTTCTTCATCTGGAAAGGAAAGATTATAATTCATGCCTACCCAAATTCACATTAGTATCAAAGCTTCCTGACCACTTCTGCAGCTGCTACTGTGGGAGAAAGTGAACCCTTTAGTCAGAACCTATATGTAAACAAGAATAAGTCAACTTCATGGGCATTATTTTCATCACTGGTATGTCAACTTTATAGTCATGTTGGGTTCCTGAGATGAAAATTCTGAAGCTCAGAAACAACGGTCATTATTACCTCTGGGATGCCACTTCCAGAAAGGGAGCAAACCCCACACAACAGTTATATAATGGTAAGAAATCAGGTTTCTTTGATGTTATAACTATTTCTATCTCACACTCAATTCATTCATATCCTCATCTGATAATTATGGCAACTGATTTAACAATTACTAGCAGCCTAATTATCAATGCACCATTCAGCAATTGAGCAAGTATTTATTAAGTACCTACTCTATTCTGGGCACTGCGAGGCTCTGAGGATATAAGGCCTAAAACAAGGAGTTCACAGCGTATCAGAGACATAGATGTGCTGGAGCCTTCTAATGAGAATAAATTGTTAAATTTTTACTTTACACTTCAAAAACTGGCAAATACTATAAATAAAGGTTAGATTTGTATCTCCAACCATACACATTGAGTGACTCCCAAGCTCATCTGATCTCAGAAGCTAAGTAGGTTCTAGTCTCAGTATTTAAATGGGTGATTGCCTGAAAATACTGAATGCTGTAGGTTTTGGGGCAACTAGGTGGTACAGTAGATAGTGTCAGGTCTGTGATGAGAAAGACCTAAAAAGACAATTGCCTTGATTTGTGAAATTAGACAATTCATTTAACCTTTGTTTGATTGAGTTTCTACATTTGTTAAATAATAATAGCACCCATTTCCAGAGATTGTTAGGAGGATTAAAAGAGAAAATAATTGTAAAATTCCCTGCAAAGAATAAAATTTATAAATATTGACTATTTTCATTATAATAATGTCACATGGTAAGCACTATGTAAATGTTAGTTATTATTATTGTTTTATTGATTATCTGAATTTAAAAAGTGATGAAAATTTTAATAATGCTGATTCAACTTTTAAAAGTGTATTGTGCTACTTTTTTTATTATTAGAAATAAGGACTGTGGTTGGGATTAAATTGGCAAAGGAAACTCCCTCTACCAATACAGACCAAAACCTACTCTTCAAATTGGGTGTTGTCCTTTGTTCTTGAGGAGCACCAACATGCCATTACTACTTTAGATTCAAATTATTATGCATACAACTATGGTTGATCAGATCAATATAAGTTCAAAATGCTCTACCATAGGTCAAACAAAAATAGTTCATGTAAACATTTGGAGTGGTTTCTATAAATCTGTATCTCTTGCATTTCTTTTAAAATACTTCAAATCTGCTTTGCTAATAGAGCATAGCACTTTCTTTGATGAGGGCATGTCATTCTGGATAGTCCTGTGTCAGTATCTTCAATGTCACATAGTCAATTTCAAAGTTCTTAATAGAGACTTTAAGAGTATCCTTATATAGCTTTTTCTGATCAGTATGTGAGTGCTTGATCTCCATAAAATATGGAGAGTGAGTTTGCCATCAAAGTCTTTTTGGAAAGTGTATGTTTGGAATTTGAACAATATGATCAGCCCAACAGAATTGTACACTTTGCAACAGAATTTGAATGCTTGGTAGTTTAATTCAAAAAAGGACTTTAGTGTCTAGTATCTTAACCTGCCAGGTAATCTTCATAATCTTTCTAAGACAACTCAAATGGAAGCAATTAAATTTCCTGATATGGCACTGGTATATTGTGCAGGTTCCACAGGCATCCAGCAATGAAGTCAACACAACAGGTCTGTAAACCTTCAGTTTGGTAGGCAGTCTAATATATCTCCCCTCCCACACTTTCTTTCAGAGTCTCCAAAACACTGAGTTGGCTCTAATAACATGTGTGTCAACCTCATTATCAATGTAGACATCCTTGGAAAGTATACTGATAAGGTAAGTGAACTTGTCCACAGCATTGAAAGCTTCTCCATTTGCTGGAATTGATATTTCCACATATGGATAAGGCTGGCTGATAGAACATCTGCATTTTCTGATTATTAATTGTTGTTAAGACAAAATTAGCACAGACAGCAGAGAATCAATCCGTACTTTGTCACATCTCAGCTTCAGAGACTATATTGAATGCACAATCATCTGCAAACCAAAAAATCAAATCATACCCCAAGACTCCCTCCACTTTAAACTTGACTTGTAGTTTTTCGAGTTGAAGAATTCCCCACCAGTGTGGTAGGTGACCTTGATGCTATGTTCATTATCACTGAAGGCATTTGACAACATGACAACAAACATCATGCTAAGAAACATGGGAGCAAACATACAGCCATTAGTGTCTTGGAAAGCATGAGAGCATCCATTATCCATCTTCCATTCCCCAGGCAAGCATGCTGTCATGAAAATGGTATACTATATTGATAATCTTTTCTGGACAATCAAATTTAGACATCATTTTCCATAAACTATGGATGAGAGTATCAAGGGCCTTAGATCTACAAATGTTATTCTGCTAATGATATTTCTCTTAGAGTTGTTGGGGCACCAAGACCATATTGACCATTCCTCAGTCCTTTCTGAAGCAATATTGGCTTCAGTTCACCATTATCTATATGAAGGATTAGGTTATTAAAGACAATCTATTCCATTGACCTTGATAGACCTTTCTCTTCTTACCATAAAACCCAGTCAGCTTTTGTATGAACAATAGACCAACAACTCTGTAAAACTTGATTGGAATTGAATTAGGCACTTTGTGACATAAAATGAGTTTAATGGCAATCAAAACCTCTTCTTCAGTTGGATCTTCAGCCAGGGAGGGATTGACTTCAACCTGAGGTAAACAGTCAATGGCTTCAGCATTGATTAATATCATTCTGTTAAGAACACTATGGAAGTGTTCAGCCCATCCCTCTAGGATCATATCCTTATCACTAATCAATGTTAACTCCATTAGCACTAAGTAGTTGAGATGCATTGTAAGTCTTTGGCCCATAAATAGCCTTCAGGGCATCATAAAAGTGCTTTGGGTTGTTTCTATCAGCATAAAACTGAGTTTCATCTGCCTTTTTACTAACCCAAGAATCCTGCATCACCTTAAGCTTCTCTCATACACTACTTTTGATGAAATCAAATGCTATTGTCTTAAAGATTGATGAACTAACTATCCTCCTAATACACCCTGTGGAGTTCTCATTTTTCATTTAGCAGTTTCTGAATTTCCCCATCATCAAACCAGTCTTTATGATTATGAGTGTTCTGATCCAAATGAGTAAATGCAATGCTTTACACCTAATCTTTGAAACCTGCCTGCTTCTTTTCTACTCCATTATTGCCAACTATGTGTTGGTTCAACTTCCCTCCAAGTTAGCAACAAAGAGTTCCCATTCAAACAAGTGATCTAGTCTGTTGACATTAATTCTTCTGATAGTCTTTTTGTCTTGGGACCACTGCTTTTGTTGAATGTGAATATTTAGCTTAGAGAGGATAAGTGTATGATCAGTCTACCACTCTGAGCCACACTGTCATCACTGTCACATCCTATCTGTCTCTTTTCCTTACAATAAAATGGTCTATTAAATGCCAATGTTTGCTGTTAGGGTGCATCCACAAAGTTTTATTGCATTTCAGAAAATGGAACACAATATTTGGGATGAGAAGGTCATATCATACATAGCCTTCAATAGTGAGCAGCTTATGCTATTGCTGTTGCTGTTTCCAACTCCATTCCTCCCAAGCCTGATAGTCTGACTCTACTCTAGTATTAATAACAACCCATGGGGCAGCTAGGTGGCACAGTGAAGAGAGCACCAGCCCTGAAGTCAGGAAGACCTGAATTCAAATCTGGTCTCAGACACTTAACATTTCCTAACTGTGTGACCCTGGGCAAGTCACTTAACCTCAATTGCCTCAGCAAATTAAAAAAAAAGAAAGAAAAGAAAACGATCTGGAATTTATAATCTTGTGTTCTTTTGCCACATTGATGAAAAAGGTTTCCAAGAATTCATAAAAAATTTCTTTCATCTCATCATGTTTTATCATAATGGGAGTATAGACACTGATGATGATGGTGTGGCATTTTCCTCTAAGTGGCAATCACATTTTCATTAGTCTGTTGTTCACTTTTCTTGGTAGGCATACAAACTTGTTGAGTAGATTAATTTTGATTGTAAAATCAACACCAATTTCACAGCACTCTCCTTCACTGTGGCCACTCCAGAAAAACATGTATACAACATCTACTTCAATAAGCTGGACTTCATTTGCCAGCTTTGCTTTTACTCAGACACTATTTGGATGTATTACCTGCTGAGTTCTCTCACAGCAAGAGATATTCATCTTTCAAATCTACTGTATTTTGTGTTGTCTATAAATATGTGAACATTCTATATACTAATGGTGAATGGAATTATCTTTGCAAAGATTTTTATGCATCTTTTTTTTTTGTTTTTCCACCTGTCATGGTAGTTAGGCCACGATTGGGTAAGCAGATAATTTAAGAGCACCTTTTCTAGCACTTTCCTTCACACCAGAAGGTGAGCGATGTGACTGCCAAATCCCACTGCTGCTTCCAGTGAGAAGACAACTCTATGATAAGAATTTCCTGTGTTCAGGATTGTGACTCCACTTCCCAGTGTATCTGCACTTGCTGTTTTATCACTTACCTGTTGCCACAGAAGCTTGAGACAGATAGAATTGATAGAACAGTATGTTTGATACCTTTTGATTTCTTCATAAATTGGATTTAAGTGAGGGAGAGTTGCACAAAGTTGTCAGCCTCATTTATCCAAAGTCATCATTTTTCAGTGGCTGGACAGAATCAAGATGACCGGTAATGTCTCAAGATAACAGGTAATCTTGATGACTTCGATATCTAACCAAGCTCTAAGTGCTCTCATTTAGCACTCATTTCAGCTGCCTTCATGACCCTTGAAATAAACTGTTTTCATCCACCCATTCCACCAGAGGACTCCTTCATATGTTTGGGTAGACACTACCCTAACTTACTAATGGGTTTAAGATGCTTCAGTTACCCTCAACCTGGTTTAAGTCGGGATATGGCCACTATGTATGCTATAGCTTTTTGGAGCCACAACTGAGAGTTAGGTAGATCACGTGAATGCCAAGTTGAAAAGCAGCCTTGAAAAGAGTTCAGCAGTCCTTACACTAGAGGTATTAGTATTCCCTGAACATGCCCTACATCCCTCTGTGCAAATTGTAAATTTAGGGAAGTGCCTAGTGCTTTAAGAGAGTTAGTGATTTGCATAGAAGCCTAGAATCATATAGCCAGTATGTACTAGGACTTGAACATAGGTTAACTTACCTTCAAGATCAATTCTCTCTCCACTTTGCCATACTACCTATATTATGGTAAATATTATGAAAAAGCACTAATAGATGGGAAAGTGTGCATCAGGAAAGCTTCTCTTTTTTGTCCACAATAAGCAAGTTGTCTCCAAACCTGCCCAGTGAAATTGCCCATATGGTAAGTCATAGTATTGGGCCTTCTGTACCCAAGACCCAAAAGTTCAATAATAATGCACATTTCTAATACTTTCTCCACAATAATTCCCTAATGAAACAAGCAAAAGCAGGACAAAATTATTCATAATTATTCTAATAATGGACTAGCTAGGTGGAAGAATAGATAGAGTGCCAGATATGGAGTTAGAATGACTCATGTTCCTGAGTTCAGATCTGGCCTCAGATATTTACTAGCTACCGGACTCTGGGAATGTCACTTTATTGTTTGTCTCCATTTTTTCATCTCTAAAATGAGCTAGAGAAAGACACAGGGAACCACTTCAAAATCTTTGCCAAGAAAACTCGAAAGAGGATCATGAAAAGTCAGACATGACCAAAAAACTACCAAATAATAACAGTGCTCCAGCAATGTAAAGAAAAACAACACTAAAAAGCAAGCAAACATATTTATCACAATTACCAATCATCAATCCGGAAGACAGATGGATTATGTCCTCTCACAATGAAAGTATATAATACAGTATGTATTCTCAGTCTTGGTCATTTTTTTTGCTCATGTTTGCATAATTGCTTTTAATTATTATAAAAGGAGGTTTGTTTTTATGGAAGAGAGCACTATTGAGAATTAACAATGAAGAAAAAAATGTTAAGCCTATTTATTAATTGAAAAAAAAAACAAATGCAAGGGAATCAAAATGTTGGTTCTCTGCTTTCCCTATACAGCTGATCACATAGCATCCCATGGGTCTAGGGCACTAACCAACCTATAGAAGGCAAGCCATTGCTTCTCTCTTCTTCCACTTGGTAAGGAATAAATACAGGTGGGCTTACATCACTAAGCAAATGTCTGATTACTTCCTAAGGTAGCTCAATCCTTCCAGACAGAAGAGAAAAAGACATGAGTTTTGAAAATAAAAGAACTGTGGCTTAACTATTTTTAAAATGCCCATCAATGAATGTTTCAGCTGGATAGCTTTAGTACTTCAGATTAGACTGAGATCACTGTCTGACTCTGATACAGTAATACTTCTCTCTGAAAAATGAGAATGCTAGTGGTTACAAAAAGTTAGCATATTGCCATCAAAAACTCCTAGGTATTTCAGTGTCTATTCTGAGCAATTCACATCATGTCCCTGAGCCTCAATTAGTCTTCTAAGTTTCTCTCTAGCTCTGGGTTTGTGATTCCTTTCTATAAAAAGGCCAATGAAGAAACAACTTACAGGACTTGAAATATCTTGACAATAACATAATTTCTAACTCTAACTCTGTGATCCTGTGATCTCATTCACCAGTTCAGGTAGTATTATTCAATAACAATGGTCCAAAAAGTTATGAAAGTTAAGTGTTCTGTTGCCTCAGAGCTCTTTCCTAGCAGCATCAGTACTCTATGTTCCATATCATCTGCTTGGTAGAGATGAAGCTCTACACAAGCCAGTGAAAATCCACATTCAGCCCTAGTTTGGGAGAAGTTGCCAGAATCCTCAAGTCTGAACTCCACAGGAACAACAGAACGGTTGGCTGTGGAATCTGCCATAAGCCTTGGCAGTGATGTTATGTGGAGCTTTGTCACATTCTGCAAAATAGAAGCCATTATCTTTAGCATATCAACCAGACAAAATTAAATTGTAATTACATGGAGACATCCAAAAGCAAGCTATTTTGCCTTCAGTTCAGTTCAAAGAAATGTAATTGAGATTACCAATTTGAAATGAAGTTTAGACAATCAACAAATGTGGCTAGAAGAAACATGAAATTAGAAATTTAAAAACCACCAGTCTGGAATTGGAAGGCTTGGGAAGGAGTATTGCAGAAATGCAGTCTTTCATTTTCCCTGCTCTGTGTAAAGAAACAGCTGTGAGGTACCTTCAAATGATTTATTTGTTTTTCTTCTTTATGAACTAAATTCCTTAATTGCCATCAATTTCCAGTGTTATATTACTTGAAATTGCAAATATAAAGGTGGCCATGTTTCTTCTCTGTCCCCCAAGTTATTTCTTTAGAAGCAGCTTATTTGCTATCAAAAAATATTTGCCTAAAGAGTACTTGCAGATAGATAGAGAGAAAGGTTATGAAGACAGATAGACAGACAGAGAAATGGAAAGGAAGGAAGGAAGGAAGATAAAAATAAGATGATAGATTATTTATGTTCATAGTGTCTATCTATACATGTATTGTTGATATATATGGGTATCTATATTGATGATATAGTTATAATGGTTTAGATTTAATAAAAAGTTCACTAAGACTTCAGGAATACTGTATTTATGTATAAAAATTAATGTGTGATAATAAAGAAAAATGTATGTAGAGTATTATTTTTTAAAATTCTTTATCTTTTAGATTAAATGTTATCCTTTTTAATTAGAAGCATTTTTTTTTCTTTCACCTCAACTCAACTGAAAAAGAAAAGGAAAAAGATTCAGGTAACAAATCAACATCATCAAGCAAAATAAAAATTTCTATTTAAACCATGGTAAAAAAAATCTCATAAAATTTTTTATAGCAGGTTCCTCTAATAAATTTCTCATTTCTCAAATATATAGAAAATTGAGTCAATTTGCATGAATAAATCATTCCCCAATTGATAAATGGCCAGAGATTATGAAAAGGCAATTTCTAGAGAGAAAAAAACAAAGCTAAAAAAATTCATATAAAATATTCTAAATGACTAATAATTAGAGAAATGAAAATTAAAATAAATCTGATGTACAATTTCACACCTATCAGATTGGATAAGGTAACAAAAAGGGAAAATGACAAATTCTGGAGGGTATATAGAAAAATAGGTATACTAATGCTCTTTTGGAGAAGCTATGAACTAATCTAATAATTCTGGAAAATAATTTGGAATTATGCCTAAAAATACTGTTCATATCATTTGACCTGGCAATACTTTTACTTGATCTATGCTCCCAGATATCAAAGAAAGGAAAATGATCCATATATGCAAAAATGTTTATGTATGTGTCTGGTACCACATACTTGGAAATTAATGGAAGGTCTATTAATTGGGGAAAGCTTAAATAAGTTGTGGCATATGAATGTGATGAAACACTTGTGCTATAAGTAAAAATGAATAGGATAATTTCAGAAAAATCTGGGGAAACTAGAATGAATTGATTCAAAGTGAAGTGAGATGAACCAGGAAATCATTTTACACAGAAACAGCAATAACATAAAAAACAATCAACCATGAAAGAATTAATAATTCTGATCAACATTATTTTCAATATAATTTCAGAGAACTCATGATGAAACAACCTTTTGAATTACAGAGAACTGGTGAGCTCAGAGTACAAATTGAAGGATATGTTTTCCATTTCTTTGTCTGTCTTTCTCTACTTTTGGGGGGGGTGAGAGAGGGAGAGAAGACTGTGCCTAATGAAGAAATTCATTTTGTATGACTATACATTTTTGTTATGTTTTATTTTTCTTGCATTGTCAAAGGGTAGGAAAGGAGTAGTGGAGAAGGAAAGATTTAGGAATTGAAAATTTTTTAAAAAAATGAATTTTAAAAAGAAAAAATACATTTTTAAAAAGCATGTCTCATTCTGCATATTAGTGCTTTCTGTCATGTGGTAAGTAGCATTCTTTATCATTGGTCCTCTGGAATTATGGCTAGCCCAAATTCTTAAGAATTTCATAATTGTTTGCTTTAATTATATTGATGTTATGGCATAAATTTCTTTCCTTATTTTAGGTATAGCTTTCCTTATGCTGGTAATTAGTTTTATATAGATTTGTAACTAGACAAGCATAACTGGGGCATTGAACCAAAGAGCCAAAATATACATAATATTTATAGTACTTGCATTCCTTCAGCAGCATAGACACAACTGATACTAGCACTGAAGTAGAAAGATTAGTTAAAATAAGAATTTAATAGATATTTTGTACTTCTTCCCACTACTTTGCTCAGTAACCATACCCAAGAAGAGTTTTTTCCCCTTATTCAATTAAAATTTACTTTCCTCTTAGAGGCAGCCTCCCTTGAAATGGTTTTAAAATGAGCTAAGGTCTCAGTCTCGTCATTATGGTTTATATTTAAAAATCCACATTTCTTGCAAGAAATTTCCTCACCTCCACCTGCTTGTTGTTCTTGTCCCAATCACTAAAATTACTAGTAAGCTTTTATTGTCCAGAGGTTAACACAGTGCATAGTATAGAGCACATACTTAATAAATGTTTAATGATTGACTGTTTGATAATTTCCTTTTTATTATTTATTTAATTTTCCCCCAATTACATCTAAAACGATTTTTTACATTTGCTTTTAAAACATTGAGTTCTAGATTCTCTTCCTTAATCCTTTGTCCCATTAAGAAAGCACATGAGAAATTAGGCAAAACATTTTTATAAAAGTCATGTTGTGAAAGAAAACATAGATCTCCTTCTATGAAAAATTCTGGAGAGAGAGAGAGAGAGAGGGAGAGAGAGAGAGAAATTGGGGGGGGTGTAGAATGCTTTGATCTGTATTCAGACACAATTATTTTTTTCTCCCTTTCTCAGAGTATAGACAGGAATTTTCATCATAAATCTTTCAGAATAGTAGTGATCATTACATTGCTGGGAATAGCATAGTCATGCACTAATGATCATCCTAAAACACTGCTATTTGTACACAATAATTTCACTTTGCTTTAGTTCATAAAGGACTTCCCAGGTTTTTCTGAGAGCATCCTGTTTATCATTTCCCATAGAACAATAATATTACATCATAATCACATACCACAATTTATTCAGGCATTCCTCAATTGATAAATACCTCAGCTTCCAATTTTTTGCCCTGAAAAGAGAGCTTCTATAAATATTTCTGTACATATAGGTCATTTTTACATTTTTAAAAATTTATTTTGGGATTCATGCTTGCTTAGTAGTGAGTATTCTTGCATGATTTTATAGCCCTTTGGGCATAGTTCATATCTTTTGATGTTTATCAATTGGGTTATGGCTCTTATTTTTTTATAAATTTGATTCAGTTTCCTGTATGTTTGAAAAACGAGGCCTTATTAGAGAAACTTTGTTCAAAATTATTTTTTACAATTGATATTGCTAACTATATTTCCCTCCATTTATTCTATTCTTTCTCTCCTTTCACCATGTCACTCCTCAAAAGTGTTGTCCTTCTCACTCCTCCCTTCCCCAATATGCCCTCTCTTATATCACCTTCCCCCTTTCCTGTAACTTTTTCCCTCCTACTTTTCTTCAGAGTAAGACAGATTTCTATATCCATATTGCATGTGTATGTTATTTCCTCTTTGAGTCAATTCCTCTTCCTCTCCATCGTAAAAGCTTTTGCTTGCCTCTTTTATGGTAGATGATTTGCCCCATTTCATTTCTCCCTTTCCCTTTCCCTGAAACATTCCTCTCTCATCCCTTAATTTCATTTTTAAAGATTTTATTCCTTCATATCCAACTCACATCTGTGCCCTCTGTCTATATATACTCTTTGTAGATGCCATAATAATTAGACAGTGCTAATGAGTTACAAGTATTATCCTCCCATGTAGGAAAGTAAGCAGATAAACTTTAAGTTCCTTAAATCACTTTTTTGATTACCTTCTTATGCTTCACCTGAATCCTGTATTTGAAAATCAAATTTTCTATTCAGCTCTTATCTTTTCATCAAGAATTCTTGAAAATCCTCATTTCATTGAATTTCCACCTTTCCCCCTGATGGAATACTTTCTGGATTTTTTTGATAATTTTTCTGGATAATTGACTCTTGGTTGTAATCCTAGCTCAATTGTCCTTCAGAATATCATATTCCAAGTCCTCTGGTCCAAAAATATAGAAGCTGCTAAATCTTAATTTATCCTGATTGTGGCTTCTTTGTGGATGCTTGCAATATTTTCTACTTCACCAGAGAGTTCTGGAATTTGGCTAAAATATTCTTGGTAGTTTTCATTTTGGGATCTTTCAGAAGTTGATTGATTAATTCTTTCAATTTCTATTTACCTTCTAGTTCTAGAATATCAGGGCAGTTTTCCTTGATAATTTCTTGAAAAATGATGTCTAGGATTTTTTTTTTTGGATCATGGCTTTCAGATATACCAATAAAATTTTTAAATTATTTCTCCTGGACCTATTTTCCAGGTCAATTGTTTTTCAAATGAGATATTTCACATTCTTTTTCCATTTCTTCCTTCCTTCTTTTGGTTTTGCTTTATTGTATCTTGATTTCTCATAGTCAGACTCCATTTGCACAATTCTAATTTTTAAGCATTGTTTAAAAAAATTCTCACTTAGCTTTTGTAAATCTTTTCCCATTTGGCTAATTTTGCTTTTTAAGACATTCTTTTCATTAGCTTTTTCTATTTCTTTTTTGCATCATTTTCAATTCTCTTCCTTATTTTTTTCTCTATCTTTCTAACTTAATTTTCAAAATCACTTTTGTGCTTTTCCATAGACTAAGATCAATTCTTACTTTTCTTGGAGGCTTTGGCTGTAGAAGCTTTGATTTTGATCTCTTCTTCTATGTGTTTTGATCTTCTTTGCCAGCTTATAATCGGAATCTTTTGTTGTTGTTGTTGTTGTTGTCGGCTCATTTTCTTAGTCTATTACATGACTTTTAATTATTTGTTAAAGTATGGTTTTGTTTTCACAATGGAGGGCACACTGTCCCAAGCTTCTGCGTTTTGGTGGAGCCGTTTTCAGGCATCCTTCTAGGGGCAAGCACCCTTTTCTATCCTGGGACTGTGAGGAGTGTTCCTGCTCCATTGTAGCTGTAAGATCTAGTAGGCTAATGCAACAGTGTCCTTTCTCAGTACTGGTAAGGAGACCTTCTGTGAGCTGATAACTCTGGAAGCTGCCCATGCCCACTCTTGGTTTGCTATTTTCCCAAAATGCTCTCACTCTACTGACAAACCCTTCTCACCAACCTTCTAAGTCATCTTTTATATATCTGAGCTGTGAAGTCGAGAAACTGCCAACATTGCTGCTAATTTAGAGGTCCCTAAGTCAGCTCCTCCTTTGCTGATGAATACAGCAGGGGGGGCTGGGGATGTGCTTCCACCCTGGTTCCAACCTTTCAAGTCATATTTGTTGTCTCTGGACTGAGATCTGGAAACCACAGTATTGTCACTGACTCAGAGGTTCCTAAACCTGTTCCTGCCTTGCTGGCATGGGGCTCTGACTGGGGCTGGGGTTGGGTTGGCACAGCCCACACCATTGGGATGGCAGGCTGGACCCTACCCTAGGGGCACAGATCTTTCCTGCTGAGCCTCTAAATTGTCTTCAGCTGGAAAATGTTCTGCTCCATTTTTGGGGTATTCTGATGTTTTAAATTTTGTTTAGAGTTATTATTTAAAGGAATTTAGAGATTGAGGGAGAGGAAGGAAGAGTTGCTATCGCCATCTTAAATCTACCTCCTGTTTGATCATTTCTACAAATACATAATGTTATACTATAATAACAGCTTTCTATGCAGCATTGTACTGTGGTTTGCAAAATACTTTACAAGTTATCATATCATTTTATTACAAAATCCTTAGAGGTAGACATAATTATCAGCATTTTGCAGATGAGAAGGCTGAAGCAGGAAGATAATTAATGACTTGCCTAGGATCACACAGCTAGTAAGTATCTGAGGCTGGTTTGTACTCAGGTTTCCCAATATCAAGTGCAGCATTCTATCCATTGTTTCTTATTATATCAAGCAATGTTGCAAGGAACACTTTGTAACATAAGTGGGATGGTAAGGAACTGGACTGGATACATATTCATTTTTATATAGCCTACTCTTGGACTCAGTAGAATTGAATAGCCTGTGGTGGGAAGGGGCACATTTTGCAACCAGAGAAAAAGAGAGTAGATCAAAGGAAGACAAAAACGATGTAGTGCAATTGTGGCAGTTTTTGTTATTTAGTTGAGAGGCTAATAACATTGTGAAAAGTTCTGTGAGCTAAATAATAATTAATTAAATTAAAACATTATTAATACAAAATAACAAAAGTTAGAACAACATTTATTTAGTGTTTGCTGAAAATGCATTTTATGCAGACTTAATGTGTGAATTATGTATTTTTGAATCATAATTTGCTATAAAAAGCATTTTTAAAGAGATGAAAATCAAACTCATAATTATAGGGACTTTGATGGAATTGCTTGTGTCTATTTATGATGACCAGGAAGAAAAGATAAAGGAAAGGTCATCTGCTTCAGAATGGCCAAATAATTAACATTTATTCTCAAGAGGAACTTCAGTGGCTTTCAGTTTTACAACCACTTGATGAGATTCTGATGGAGGAAGCTAATAGCTAGTTAACTTTGCAAAACTCTAGCCTGAAATTTTGACCTTCCAGACTTGAAAGTGAACTGCAAATGAGATTTTTTAAAATTCTACCTCCTTCAGCATTCTCTGTAGAAGTAGCCTTCTTAGCTAAGCTAAAAAAGAACATCAGCAGCTTTCCTTCAGTATAACCTTTTGTCCTTCTTTCAGGTCTAAAGACGCCCATCTTGGCCCTACATTAAGATGCATTAACACATGTACTATTGTGACAAAGTTATAATTGTCATGGTTGTTTTTTTTTCATAAATTTAACTATGTATGAGAAAGGTTGAAAAATAGATACATGCATACAAGTATGTGTGTATACATATGTGAGTGTATACATACATATATATCTATGTCATTTCTCTCTTTTCTCTCTTTTTTTCTCTGTCTCTATCTTCCTATTTTTAGGGTCAGGAGGCACAGATTTCTAATTTCAGTGGTGTGGGTAATCCATGTATAGGAACATCCTTCACTAAGGCAGATAAGTAAATTATCTATAATTTAACCTTTGAAAGTTGTCCAGGGCACTGAGATAATATATGACTTCTCTTAGTGACATAGACCAGATACATCATTGATAGGACTTGAACCCAACTCAAATTTTCCTGATTCCAATGCTGGTTCTTAATTCTCTACAACATGTTTTCAATGCCAGATATGCATATATATTATATTTATGTATATTTGTATATGTACTACATGAAGATATGGGTATATACATATGTGTGTTTTGTATAGGAGTGTATAATGTGTATTATATAGCATAGTGTATAATATGGTACAATGTATGATATAGAATTATGTGCATTATATACAGATATGCATGTGTACATATGTATACATATATGTAAACATGTATATAACAACACATGCAAATATAGGTATATGAGAGACAACATGACATAATAGAGGGAGAATTGATCTCAAAATTAAAAAGATATAATTTGAAAACCTTTCATAGATATACTAGTCCTTGGCATAATTTGTATGTGGCAGGTTATTTACAAATTGAAATACATATTAGAATGTATGCTTTGGGAGGGGGGACATGAATAGCTTTTGTCTTCCTTTTATCTTTGATGCTTAGCACAATGTCTGTGACATAATAAACATGTAATAAATTCCTGGTGCCTAATAAAACTTCTGGCAACTTTTTGAGGACAGGAACTGTTTTATTTATTTTGTGTTTTGGTATTTTTTACCTTTTTTAATATCCCCAGCACTTAGCACAATGCCAAACACATGGTAGGTATTTGAAACTTTATAGATTGAATGACTCTAACACTATGAGTTTCAGAACAGGTGAAATAAGTAAGTATCTATCTGTACTGATTAAAAGAAAAAGTTCTTTATGGGGCACTGCTTTATAGAAGAAATCATAGATTTAGTCCCCAAAAATATAGAAATGAAGAAAAATGTTTGAGTTTACTACATGCAATTAAACAGAGAGAAATGCAATATTTGGGGGAGAAAAATGTGTTCAAATCCAGCAAGATCTAAAAAAAGAATACTAACATATTCTCAACCATGTTTCTTTTCATGTATTGCTGACTTTGTGTCCACAGGAACATCTGGGAACTCTATTAAGTTTTTACTTGAAAACAAAAAAATGAGGCAAATGACCAAGAAATGATTCATTATATGATATCTCCATTTTAAAAAATTATTTATTTAACATTTAAAAGCAAAATAAGAAAAAAAAAGATAGAAAACAAAAACAAAAACAACATTATCATGTGCCAGCAAAACATCAGGGGGTGGGAGGGATTCAAAATATGTAACAATAAATTCCATATCAAGAAAGCAATAGAGGGCATAGGTTTTCTTTTGTTCTCTGCTATGTACTTTTTACTTTACTCTTTTTTCCCTTTTTTCTACCCTTACCTCTTCCAAGTGGGCTGAAGTTAAATATGAATATATTTTTGAATATATTTGCGTGTGTATAAAAACATACATTTATATATACGCATGTATATATATATATATATATATATGTGTGTGTGTGTACCTGTGAGTGCATACACATATATATGTATATGTATGCACATATGCACACACATAGCTATACACATACATGTACATTTATACCTGCATGCATTCATGCATACACACATATATACACAGGCATACATGTACATCTAAAACAATATTAATATGGATTATACATAATGTCGATATCTCTTGATTGAATCTTTTTTCCAAGTTTGATTTTATCTGAGATCAATGATTACTATTCCTACTTTTTGCCCTAATAAATTCTACTCCCTTATTATTCTACTCAGTTATTATGTTTGTATATATCTCTTATTTCCTATCCCTGCTAACTCTTCTACTTTTCTTTTTATCTGTTAACTTGATTTACTATTATTTAACCTCCTTCCCAAAGATCCCTCCATTATCTTCTCACCTGATCTTTCCTTCCCTCTTTATTCCATTCCTATTAATCTACACACTTTTCCCCACTCCCATTAATCTAAACTCCCTTCTGTACTCCACCTTATTCTAAACCACCTTTTCTTCCCTTTTTACATCTTTCTTTAACCCACTCCCACTGATTTACATACCCTTCTATATCCCACAATATCCTTTTCCTTTACTCCTTATTTCTTTATTGATTTTGGAGGGTGCTATACCCTTATAGGCATATATATATATGTATATATATATATATATATATATATTGTTCCCAATTTTTTGTTTGTTTTTTCCTCAATCATTTTTCATTTAATTTTTAATGTCTTTTTTTGAGTTCTTCTATAAATTCTTTTGGGAAGCCATTTAACAACACTTTTGGGGGTAAGGGAGGCTTTTAAACTTCAGTAACCTCCTCTGAAGATGAAGTCCATTCCTCCCTATTCCCATAGTAACTTTTTATAATTTGGTTGTTTCTCCTTTGCCTTCTCATTTTTTTTAAATACAAATTTAATAGTGTAATCACCTTTAGTCTTGGGGTGGAGGAGGTAATATCTCTGATTTCAGATGTTCCTTCAGTTCTTCTCTCTAACTTAGAATTCAAAACCAAGGACTCCTCTCTCCCTTAAGTGCCCACAGCCAGCCACTACCCAATCCCACTGATTTTAAACTAATTGGGCATGCTGGTTTCTTCTCCCCTAGGGCCCTGTCTCAACAGTTGACTCTGAAATTTCTTATCAGCAGAGGTTCCTTCAATCTTATAGGACTTAGACACCATCTTCGCACACTGGGAGGTAAAAGTTCCTCTGATTGAGCCTGAGACAACACCTGTACTCAGATAGCCCTAGGGCTCTCTGTTATTCCAGAGGAGCAAGATGGAGGTATTTATACTTTACACTGTTTAATCTGTATCCTGGGGTCTTTCTTCTGGACTTGTCCAGTTTGAGAGGAAGATTCCTGTTCTGCCCCAATTCTTATTTGCTTTTCACTCCTCTACTTTCCCTCTAAGATGCAATTTTGCCTTGTTTGTGGGGAGAATCTGGAATGCTTGGAATTTTCTGATCTATTTCTTCATCTATTCACAATCTTAACCTATCTCTACTTTTTAATCAAGATCGGTTATTACTGAATTTCCCCTTAAATGAGAATTTCTTATTCCTACTTTTTCCACCTTTCACTGAAAATAGTAAGGGAACATTGGCAAATAAATAAAAATTTAGCTCATGAAAGAGTTAATTCAGCTGCCAATGGCATCTAGCTTATTTTCAAGAAATAACTTGATCAGTAGAAATATCTGGTTCTATATATATACATCCCCTGGGTCTACAATCTATTGCTATTTAAATTATTAAGCAAGAAAAGTTAAGCAAATTATGCAAAATCACAGTGAAAATCAGACATTTTCTGGAATGCTGGGCATGGAAGACAAAACACATATCATTTCATTACTTTTCATTTATAGGACTATAAGCCATAGGTTCCTTTTCCATCATTCATAAGGCCATCAAATGGCTTAGCTAACAAACACACCAATTCTTTCTGAAGCATAGACTTGGATTACATTTGGCCTTGGCAAACACAGTCCAGATGTTAGCTAAATTGTGTGAGTTTCCAACAGAAGGTCAATAAACTGAGAAAACTGGCTTTGTATCTACTACCCAACCCTTCATCCAAATCTGAGAAATGTTATAAAAGTTACAATGGGGACTCATAAGAGCCTGAGAAGGGGAAATAGGAATAAGAATGTTCCCTTTCTGCTTCTCCCAATATCTAATTCCAGATTAGGAGAGGTCCAGAGACCTCAAGAGAGAGGAGAGGAAGGGAGGAGTTGAGAAAGTAGAAGAATATAAAGAAATACAGAGTAGGAGGTCAAAAGAAGAAACTGGCAAGGAAAGTAGGATTGTCCTTCCAAAATAATGCATACTCCACCCCTCCAAAGCTAAGTATTGTAATTAAAGAAGATTTTGCTCAAACTTAATTTAATTACAAATAATATGACTTGAGCTAATTTTTCTCCTATTTCATCTTTAAGAAAGGAAACTATAAAAGACAGAAATAAAGCTGGAAGCAAAGTCAAAGTTCCTAGTTTCATCATCAGAACAAAAACCCAGAACTATAACTAGCAGGAGGTTAACAGAGCTTTAGCTCAAAGTGCTAAGAAAGGATGGAGAGAGCAAGTGTTCTTTTTAGACTTCATAATTCCTATGATTAATGATTATTCCCACCTCCAGGTAAACAGCTCTTATACCCCTATTCTGTGTCTCACCCTTATATTAAACCCCAAAGACTACATTCTTCAGGGGAATGAGATAAGCTCTCTCCTGGTAGAACTGCACTTCATAGTTGAATTATCTTAGTCACCATTGCTGATTTCTCTTACACTCTCAAATTTGTTTTACTGTTTTTGCTCCATTAAAAATATTCAGTTAAGACTTTTCTTGAATAAGCTCTGTGAGTCCTGGCAGGTTATTTAACTTTTCTGTTCCACAGTTTTCTCTACCATAAGAGATGCTACACTGCCTTCTAAATTTCCTTTAATATTATGAGGAAATAATCTAGGAGCATTTGGAAAATCTAGTTTAACCAACTAGTATAACCAAAAGTATATACTTTTCTCTTATGTAAAATGTACATGATTGAGAAATTTGTAGCGTAGCCAATAGAAAACTGGTCTCAAAGTTAACAAGGCTTGACTTTAAGTCACACCTCTGACTTATCACCTGTTGTGAACCTGAGTAAATCATTTAACCTTTCAGCATCTCAGGGAACTCTTTAAGACTATTAGTGGCAGAGCAGGTGTTGATCTATGCTGGTAAAGATAGTTTCCTCACTAGGAGTTCTGTAAATAAAATTACAGTTCTGTTTCCAGAAAATGCTTTTGATATTGCCTTATAGAGATGGTAATAAAGACCTAGAAAAGTATCTTTTATGAATAACAGAATAGGACTTGGAAGGGCAAATAAATTATAGAAGCTCAAAGTGAAAAAAATGTCTTTCAACCTCAGGAAAATTGCTGTTGAGTCAGGAGTCAGTTGTGTCCAATTCTTCATGACCCCATTTGGGCTTTCCTTGTCAGAAATACTATAGTGTTTTGACATTTCCATCTCCAGTTCATTTTACAGCTGAGAAAACTGAGGTAAACAGGGTTAAATGATTTGCCCAGGATCACACAGCTATTAATGACAAAGGCCATATTTTAACTCAGGAAAATATGTCTTCCTGATTCCAGTCCTTCCATCCACTGTACCAGCTAGCTGCCTTCAGGAAAATTAACTGCTCTCAAATTCATAGATTTTAATGACAGGAAAGATTTAATCCTAATTTCAGGAACAGTACATTAGAATTGTGGGTAAAAGTATTTAGTTAAGAAATTAAGTCAAGGAATCCAATAACTCAGAGTATAAGAATCACTGGACCAAGATCTATCAAAACACACTCGAGAAAAACTTCAAAATGATTCTTCAAGAGGCAGAGCCAAGATAGTGGAGTAAATGCAGGCAGAGGAATGACCTCTACCCCTAACAGTTCCAAATTCCTGTAAATAGTGACTCTAAACAAATTTTAAAACATGAGAACACCCAATAAGATGGAGTAGCACATTTTCCAATTGAAGACAACTTAGAAGATCAGAAGGAAAGGTCAGAAATCAGGGTAAGAGTCTAGCCTGCAGTCCTGGTGTAGGCCAGGCCAACACAGGCCTAGCCCCAGCCAGGGCACCATGCCAGAAAAACAGGAACAGGTCTAGGAACCTCTGAATCATTGGCAGTGCTGGTGACTTCCAGACTTCTGGGGTCCAAGACACCAAATATGCAGGTCAGCAGAAAAAAGTCTGTGGAACCAGGGTGGTGGTCCAGTACACAGTCCCAGCCCAGGGAGCCACAGCACTGATTCCTAGGCCAGAAAAGAAGGAAAAAGTGTAGAGAACTTTGAATCATCAGAAGCAATGGTAGTTTTTAGACCTCTCAGTCCAGAGACACCAAAGACAACTTGGAAAGTTGACAGAAAAGATTTGTCAGTAGAGGGAGAAAGCTTTGGGAAATCAGCATAGTAGGAGCTGAACATGGGCAGTGGTGGAAGCAGCTGCTTCCAGAGGTTTCAGCTCACAGCAGATATTTTTACTAGCACCAAGGAAATACTCTGTTGGTTTAACACACTAGATCTTAGTTACAGTGGAACAAGGACACTACTCACTGTTTCAGGGTAAAAAATAATGCTAGATCCCTAGAAAAATCTCTGAAAACACCTGTACAAAATCCCTGAAACTTTGAACAGTACATCTCCCAAACTGGAAGGAGTTAAAAGTCAAATAATAAGCTAGGAAAAATAGCAGACAATAGAAAAAGATGCAGTTACTAGGGTGGCAAGGAAGATCAAAACACAGAGAAGAAGATAAAGTCAAAGCTCTTATATCCAATGCTTTCAAGAAAAACTAAGAATTGGTCTCAGGCTATGTATGGAAAAGCTCAAAAGGGATTTTGAAAATCAAATAAGAGAGATAGAGGAAAATTAGGAAAAGAACTGAGAATGGTAAAAAAGGAAATACAGAAAGTTAATGAGGAGAAAAATGCCTTAGCCTTAAAATGAAATTTGCAGGGATGGACCCAACATGGGAGAGAATAGACAGGATTTTGCCTGAGCTTTTCTTGGCTTCCCTCAGAATCAACACCACATCAAGCTTCTGAGCATATTTTGGAGTGATAGAACTCACAAATATTTGGAGTGTAAAAAAATTCCAGCAGAAGATAACTTGGAAGGACTTCAGGAAATGTCTGTCTCAATCAGGCAGGGGAGGAGGTGCCCAGTGCAGGTGCAGCACAGGTGGAGAGACCCTACATAGGGAATATAGAAGGAGGCTCTTAGCCAAAATATAGCAGCCTTTGCTACTCTGCCCTGGTTGAGAAGCCAGTGAATCACTCAACTAAGTGTGAGAACTCCAACACAACTACCAAAAGCAAACAGTGATCCCTTAAACCCCAATAGAATAAGCTGACTTGGCCATGCCCACCCACCTCTGGAAGGAAGCCTGCAACACCATTCCCAGGGCAGTGTAAAACCTGTTACCCTGTAGGGGAAGCTTAGGAAAATCTCCCTTTTGTCCTAGAAGCAGACCTCAACCTTTAAATATGAGCAAAGAATCAAAAAGAACTCTAACCATAGATAGTGATTATGAAGACAGGGAAGAACAGACTTCAGAACCTGAGGACACTAAAGGCAAAACACTACCAGATGAAGCCTGAAAGGGAGATATGAACTGGCCTCCAACTCAAAAGAATCTTGGAAGAATTCAAAAAGGATCTTAGAAGAAAAACAGGGAAAGGAAAAGAGCTTTTCAGGAGAGTTTGGAAAAGGAAACACAAATTGTCTGAAGAAAACAACTCCTTAAAAATACAGCTGTTGAAGTACTATATGAGGATCAGTTCTAATGGACATGACTCTCTTCAACAATGAAATGCTTCAAACCAATTACAATTGTTCAGTGAAGAAGGCCATATACACCCAGAGAGAGGGATGTGAAATGTGGACCACAACATAACATTTTCATGTTCTCTATTGATGTTTGCTTAAATTGTATTTCCTTTATCGGATTATTCTCTCTTATAGATATGATTTCTCCTGAACAAAAAAAAATGAAGTGTGGCAATAACTATACATATATTTGATTTAAGTATTCTAACATAATTATCATGTAGTACATATCCTGCTATCTAGGGGAGGGGTGGGGAGTAGGGGGGGAAAATTTGTAACAGAAAGCTTTGTAAGGGTTAATGTTTAGGAATTACCCATACATATGTTTTGCAAATAAAAAGTATTAATAAAAAATTTAAAAATACAGCTGTTGAAATGGGAAAATATACTGAAGAAAACCACTGGGGTTTTTTTGCTTTTTCTTTTCAAAATATATGCAAAGATAATTTCCAACATTCATCCTTGCAAAACCTTGTGCTCCAAATATATTCTCCTCTCTTCCCCCTTTAGACAGCAAGTAATCCAATATGTTAAACACATGAAACTCTTTTATACATATTTCCACATTTATATTGCACAGATCAAAAAGGGAAAAATGAGAAAGAAAACAAAAAACAAGTAAACAACAACAAAATAGTGAAAATACTATATTGTGTTCTACTTTAAGTGCCCACAGTTCTCTCTTTGAATGCAGATGGCTTTCTCCATCACAATTCCATTAGAATTGGCCTGAATCATCTCATTGTTGAAAAGAGCCACATCCATCAGAATTGATCATCCCATATTCTTGTTGTTGCTACCTACAATGTTCTCATGTTTCTACTCACTTCACTTTGTATTAGTTTGTAAATCTCTCCAGGCCTAAGAAAACCACTTTTTCTGGGACACTAATACATTGTTGGTGGAACTGTGAACGGATCCAACCATTCTGGAGAGCAGTTTGGAGCTATGCTCAAAAAGTTATCAAACTGTGCGTACCCTTTGACCCAGCAGTGTTTCCACTGGGCCTATATCCCAAAGAGATCTTAGAAGAGGGAAAGGGCCCCACATGTGCAAGAATGTTTGTGGCAGCCCTTTTTGTAGTGCCTAGAAATTGGAAACTGAAGGGATGGCCATCAATTGGAGAGTGGCTGAATAAATTATGGTATATGAATGTTATGGAATATTATTGCTCTGTAAGAAATGACCAGCAGGACAATTTCAGAGAGGCCTGGAGAGACTTGCATGAACTGATGCTGAGTGAAACGAGCAGAACCAGGAGATAATCATACACAGCAACAACAGTATTACATGATGATCAATTCTGATGGACATGGCTCTCTGCAACAAAGAATTGTCTCAAACCAGTTCCAATTGTTCACTGAAGAAAACCATATACACCCAGAGAGAGGGATATGAAATATGGACCACAACATAACATATTCATGATCTCTATTGATAATTGCCTGCATTGTGTTGCCTTTCTCTGATTTTCTTTTTTTTCTTGTAGATAGGATTTTTCTTGCATAACTTGTCAAGTAATTCAACATTATTAACATGTCATGGACTTCCTGCCATTTAGGGGAGGGGAGGGGACTGGGGGTAAAATTTGTAATGGAAAGCTTTGTAAAGATCAATTCTGGGGAACTACCCATACATATACAAATAAAAAGCTTTAATAAAAGAAAACCATTTTTTAAAAAATAGACTTGGCAAAATGGGAAAAGAAAACAACCTGAAAAATAGAATTGGTGAAATGGAAAAAAAAATCATTGAACAAAAACAACTCATTTAAAAGTTCAATTGGTCAAATGAAAAAGAAGGTTAAAAAAAGCTAATTGAATAAAATAATTCACTAAGAATTAGAATTGAATAAATGAAAGTGAATGGCTCAATGTTATGTCAAGAATCAGTCAAACCAAACCACAAAAAAAAGAAATAGAAAAAAAATGTAAAATAATTCCTTGTAAAACAACTGAACTGGAAAATAGATCCAGGAGAGACAATCTAAGAATTATTGTATTATCATTGTTGGTGGAACTGTGAACAGATCCAACCATTCTGGAGAGCAATTTGGAGCTATGCTCAAAAAGTTGTCAAACTGTGCATACCCTTTGACCCAGCAGTGTTTCTATTGGGCTTATATCCCAAAGAAATCATGAAGAAAGGAAAGGGCTCCACATGTGCAAGAATGTTTGTGGCAGCCCTTTTTGTAGTGGCTAGAAACTGGAAAATGAAGGGATGCCCATCAATTGGAGAGTGGCTGAATAAATTATGGTATATAAATGTTATGGAATATTATTGCTCTGTAAGAAACGACCAGCAGGACGATTTCAGAGAGGCCTGGAGGGACTTGCATGAACTGATGCTGAGTGAAACGAGCAGAACCAGGAGATCATCATACACAGCAACAACAGTATTACATGATGATCAATTCTGATGGACTTGGCTCTCTGCAACAAAGAATTGTCTCAAACCAGTTCCAATTGTTCACTGAAGAAAACCATATACACCCAGAGAGAGGGAAATGAAATATGGACCACAACGTAACATTTTCATGATCTCTATTGACATTTGCTTGCATTGTGTTGCCTTTCTCTGATTCTTTTTTTTTCTTGTAGATAGGATTTTTCTTGCATAACTTCTCAAGCATTTCAACATTATTAACATGTAGTGGATTTCCTGCCATCTAAGGGAGGGGAGGGGACTGGGGGTAAAATTTGTAATGGAAAGCTTTGTAAAGATCAATGTTGGGGAACTACCCATACATATGTTATACAAATAAAAAGCTTTAATAAAAAAAGAATTATTGTATTACTTGAAAACCACAATGAAAAAAAGAGCCTGGACAACATTGTTAAAGAAATCGTCAAGAAAAACTATTTTGTTATTGTAGAATCAGAGGGTAAAATAGCCATTGAAAGAATCCATCCATCCCTTCCTGAAACAGACCCAAAAAGGAAAACTCCAAGTATTATCATAGCTAAATGCCAGAATTTTCAGATCAAGGACAAATTCTGCAAGCAGACAGAAACAATTCAAATATCAAGGAGCCACAATCAGAATTGCCAAAGACTTAATAGTTTCCGCTTTAAAGGATCAAAGAACCTGGAATATGATATTCCAGAGAGCAAAGGAGCTTGGACTGCAGCCTAGAATCCACTAGAATTGTCTTTGGCATTGATCAGAATACCTTTCACAATTGATCATTGTTACAATATTATTATTGTATACAATATTCTCCTGGTTCTGCTCAATTTCTTTTGCATCCGTTCATAAAAATGAGAGCCATGCCCCCAATTGATAAATGATCAAAAGTTATGAATTATGCTCAAAGGCCTACAAAATTTTACATATCCTTTGACATAACAATACCACCACTAGGCATGAATTCCAAAAGAGATATAAAAGAAAAGGAAAAGGACCTACATGTACAAAATATATTTATAGCAGTTCTCTTCTCAGGGCACATATATATATATATATATATATATATATATATATATATATATGAACTGAGTGGATGCTTATTAATTGGGGAATGACTGAATAAATTGTGGAATGTGGTTTTGATAGAATATTATTGTTCTATGGAAAATGATGAGCAGAATGCTCTTTAAAAACCAGGTTGGAAAGAGAGATATGAGACTTAGGGGTGGAGGTTGAACTGGAGTTCACATGAATGAAACACCAGTGTTAGGTTTGCCACTTTCTTTTCCAATGGTTCCAATGGGTCCTTTTGTCAGACAATCAGAAGTTAAGTGACTGCCCAGAATCACATAGCAAGGAAGTATCTAAGGCTGGGTTTGAACTGATGGAAGAAAGTGAAGAATTAAGAAGACTTGATGAAAGTGTAAAAGGAGTATGTAAAAGCCGACTTAACATTAAAAAAATAATCTAAGATAATGGTAACTGATCCCATTCTTTTCTGGCAAGTAGAGGGAAGAGAAATCTTCAATCACAGGTAATTTTATTTCAATATTTTTTGCTTAAGAGGATTTAATATATTTTAGCAAAATAAAAAATGTTTTTTACTGCAATATGATATAGTATAAAGACCACTGAACTTAGAATTCAAGGATTACAATTTGGATTCTTTCTCTAAAATTTATTGTTTGTACTTATAATCATGAGCAAGTCACTTGACTACTTACTTTCTCTATATATTTTTATCTATAAAATTTAGATAATAAAACACTACCTACATTACACAGTATAAAATTATTATAAAGAAAGCATTTTGAGGGGCAGCTAGGTGGTGCAGTGAATACAGCACCAGCCCTGAAGTCAGGATGACCTGAGTTCAAATCTGATCTCAGACACTTAACACTTCCTAGCTGTGTGACCCTGGGCAAGTCACTTAACCTCAATTGCCTCAGCAAAAAACAAAAACAAAAAAAAGCATTTTGTGAACTTTTTCAGAGCCAAGATTCAACAAAGTTGAGTGCCTACTTGTAAGGGTCAGAGGCAGAATTAGTAGTCTTGATTTCAAATTTCAGTACTTTACAGCATTAGACCATGCTCCTTTCATAAACCAAAATTTTATGTTAATGTGTAGTCTTTATTACATTTTAAAGGTTTGTTCACTCACAGAGATGTTCGCATTTTCTAGAAAATTCATTTCTGTGGAATTCCTTTCCTGTAGGTATTGGATATATAAAGCAATGTTCTATGTTTAAGCATTTCCATGTGGGTTTATTTGTTTATTACAAAGAAGTTGATATGATCACTCTCAAAAAATTAGATTTCATTAAGAAGCCAGTGAGTCAGAAATGTGAGAAAGTCCAAAAACATGCAATTCAGTGATTTGGAATCCTAAAACATTGTCTTTGTTGACTGTGGAATCATCATGTCTTACCTTTGTGGCCAAACCTAGGAGCACTGACTTTGGTTGCAGCTGGGTTAGTTTTCATTATGACTTCTATGACATTTCCAGGATTTGGATGGAACAGGCAAGAAATACAAATCCAGTTTTCTTAATTTATTCACTTTCCACTGAAAGCTGACCTAACTGCCAACACCTGGCCTCTGTTTGCCAAAGCCACATGTAGTTCAGGCCCAGGTCTAATAAAGAATTGGTCCATTTTTTTTTTTGCTAAGCCAGTGAACAGGTTTATTGATAGTAAACATAAACAAACAGATAAACAGATGAGAGAGAGAGAGAAAGAGAGAGAGAGAGATGATAGATAGATAGATAAAGTAAAATAAGCCAATTAATTTTTCCCCAGCTAAATAATTAGATGATTTCCCCAAGGTTTGGGACTGCCTGCCATGGTAGAATATGGAGGAAACTACTTCCCAGGTAATAGTGTTTCCATTCCTGATCGTCAAAATTACTAAAGTTGAAATGATCCAGGTTTTTTGGCCTGCCTTAAGCATAGGAACAGCTAGCATTTATATTATATTTTCAGGTTTCCAAAGTGCCTAACAAATATTATCTCATCCAGTCTTCACAACAATCTTGAGAGATAGGTGTTCTTATTATCCCTATTTTTAGAGGAGGAAAGTGAGGCAGGAACAGCTTAAATGATTTGCCCAGGGATATTTCATGCAGATTTAAATTCAAGTCTTTCTGTCTCCAAATTGAGAACTCTATCTACTTTGCATTTAACTGCTTCTGAAAATCCTACTAATCAGGAGTCATCCAGGAGCCTTCAAAAATCACAAGATTCCAAAGCAATTCCTCTGACTGAATCCCTTTAGAGGGCCAAATGTTATTGAACAAACAAGCACAAATCTTACCCCTCCCTGAATCCAAGGCCAATCTAATTTGTTGGCATTAGGTCTAAATTATAATTGGAATTGGTACTTTTTCTAACTTCCTGGGAACTAAGCAAATGTTCTAGAGATAGGTAAGGGCTTGCAAATAGTGTAGGAAATGATGTAAATCTTATTTTAGTGATTAAAAATTAAGAAGCAAATTACTTTTGTTGAAATTATTCTAAATCAAATACTAAAGATCCATCTCAAGCATGATTTTCTGCATGAATCTATTGCAAAATGCCAGAGGTATCTTCCCCAAACTACCTTATTATAAATATTTTCTATATATTTGTATTTATGAATATGATATTTATGCTATTATCTGTCTCTATATGTTTGTGTGCTTGTGTATATGTGTGTTTGTGAATGTGTATGTGTGTGTGTGTATGTGTGTGTGTGGGGGGTGTATTTCTGGTTTCCCCCTAGGTCTTTGGGGGAGAAATAATGAATTCTTCATACTTGTATCTTCCAGTATCTAACACACGGTAAGTGCTTGATATTGATTGATTGATTAATAAATTCCCAGCTATGGGGCCACTTCTCTGTAAACACTGAGGAGAAAATAGATGGAATCATTTTAGCCTCCATTCTTAGAGAAGTTACAATTTTAAAAGGAACTCAAAATCTAATGATATTTTTATAAGTATGGTATTTAGTAGAATGTGGTAAATCAGGAAAGAGTCGAACAAAATGCACTGGGAAATTTTGAAAAGGAAGATTTGGGGAGCAAAAAATAACTCTTATCTGGTGATCAAGGAAGACTCTACAAACAAGTGGCACCTGAGTTGACTCTTGAAGGAAGAGAAGGATTTTAATAGATGGAGATATGGAAATAATACATTACATATAAAAGTGAAAACTGGCAGGAAAGAATGGGGTGATATGGAGTAATGGTTAATGAGGGAAACTTTGATGGAACATAGGGTCCATTAAAGAAGGTGACATGAAATAAGGATGGAAAAGAAACAATGAAGCTAGAATGTAGAAAGCTTTTACATTGGGAGCAAGGAGTGGTCTTCTAAATGTCTCTACATCTTTTGAAGGCCCTGCCATTTTTTCAATCAATTAGGCTTGCCCCTTCAGATCAGTCCTTGAACCTTTACTTTCTCCTCATTCTGCATACACAATAAGTTGACACAACATGTCCTTTCCAACTCTACAATATCTCTTCTATCTATTCATTTCTTTCAATTCATATAGACAACAGTCTGATTTAAGTCATCATCATCTCTATCCTGAACTTTTACAGAAACCTCCTGATTGATCTTTCTGCCTCAAGTTTCTCCCCTTTACAATATATGCTCCACAGAATTGCCAGAGTGACTTTTTCCTAAAGCTTGGTTTTAAATGAATTTCTAAGGTGATTTTTTAAAAGCATACATCACTCTTCTACTCAATAAATTCCAATTCCTCCCTATTGCCTATAGGCTTAAGTATAAATTCCTCTGCTTGGTATTTAAAACTCTTCAAGAACTGGCCCCAATCTACCTTTCTAGTAATTTTATACATTATTATCCTTCCCATACTTTGCAATGTAGTCACATTGGCCTTAATGTTCTCCATATATAACAATTCTTTTTTTCTCTTTTTTTTGCACTGAAAGTCATTTATGGCTGGTATCCTTTCTCAACTCTGACTCTTAGAATCTTTTATTTTCTTAAAAACTCAAATGGCACTTTCTATATAAAATTTTCTTTAGTCTCCTTTCTGAAGTTGCTAGTATCTATTTCAAATTACCCTGAATTGGTTTTGCCTATATTGTATAGAGGCATTGTGAAAAGAGTAGTCAGAGAAGCAGGATCATAGCTGGGGCTCAACGTAGGAGGAAGTGCATCTCAGGCATCTGAGACAACCAGTCTCAAGGCATAGAGATAGAAAATGGATTATTCTATGTGAGGAAGAGAGAGAAAAGACCACAGAAGTCCACAAGGTGTCAGCTCAAATCTTGCCTTCAACATATATTGGTTGGAAAACTCTTAAAATGACAAGTGACAGGGAAGGTGTCAACATAGACTGGAAAAAGACCTTTCTTTACATGTAATTTCTCTTTAGCAATGCAATCCTAGAGCCTATCTCCCTCTACACACATACACACACACATATCATCATCTCTCTTTATAGAATATAAACTCCTTGATGGGATGTCTTTTTACCCCTAGTACAGGAAGGCCTGGCAGATGGAAGGCCCTCAATAAATACTTGTTGATTGATACTGTGTGAGAGACAGAAAAAAAAGAGACAGTGAGTAACAGAGACATATGGAGATAGAGACAAAGAGAGACCAAAATAGAGAAAGAAAAACAGTGTAACAAAGAGAGATACAAAAGAAGAAAAAGAGAGTGAAGGACAGAGACAAAGACAGACAAAGCCAAAGACAAAAACAGAGAAATAGGGATACAGAGACAAATAGAGACACAGAGAGAAAGAGGAGAAAAAGAGAATGTTTGCCTGGGAAGCATGCATGAATAAAATAAATTCCCTGATTGATAACAAATTATTTAACATATTGAACTCATATTATTCTTGAAATCCAATTCACACCCAAGTCAAGATATCATCATCATGGTAGCCTTGATCCTCTTCAAAAGTGAAGGACAACAACTCTTAAATTTAAGTAGTTTAATATCTTCTCCTTCCCCCATTTTCTCTACACACATATAATATTTTGGGTTATATCTTGCTCTCTTTACTATCCATATACAAAACCTTTACTAAAAGTGAGCTCTTTGTTGGTCTAATTTGAATCACATTTGGCTAGGAAACACACTCAAGTTTTAGCTTACTCGGGCAAGCTGATAGTCTGGTGCAAGGGAAAAAGTCCTGAAATGGGAACCATGGAAACTAAATTTGAATTATGGTTCTGCCATTTGCTACTTGTGTAACCACTTAACTTCTCTAGCCCTTAGCTTCTTTACTGTAAGAATGAGAGGGTTATATTAGATCTTCTCCAACTTTCCTTCAATATTTAAACTATAATCCTCAATTCTCTTTAAAAATTACAGCTGTAAGAGTTCTTAATCCTAGTCCATCTAGTCCAACTCATTTGCAGTCAAAAATGCGAGACATAAAGACATTGCCAAGTGTTATCAATTATAGCTTCTGAACTACCCATATCATTCCTCTTCTCCCTACTCAAACAATAACCAACCCCAGTTCATGCCCCATAACCTGTCATCTAGACAAATGCAGTAACTTCTCTTTTGCTCTCCCTGCATTTGATTTTTAGGGGGCCTAGATGGTGCAGTGAAGGGAGTACATACCTGAAGTCTGGAAAATTCATTTTCTTGAGTTCAAATCCAGCCTCAAGCACTTACTAGGTGTGTCACCCTGGGTAAGTCACTTAACTCTGTTTGCCTCAGTTTCCTTCTCTGTAAAATGGAGATGGAAATGGAAAACCATCTCTACCAAAAATACCTCAAATGAGGTCATGAAGAGCCAAATATGATTGAAAAATAACTAAACAAGAAACATTAAATTTCTCTCCTTTTCCCTTTACCTTTCACTCAGCTTCTAATTTAATATTTCTGAATTTCTGGTCTAAACATATTGGTCATTTGTTTTGGAAATTTCTGTGGTTCCCAATTTATTTTAAGATAAAATAAAAATTCCTTTGTTTGACATTTAAATTCTTCATGTTCTGGCTCCATTCTATCTTTCCAGGATTCCTTCACATTATTATTCTTCACAAGTTATCTTCTAGTCAAACAGGTTTAGTTGTTATTCCCCCAAATTAATACTCTATCTTTTCCCATGTCTTTGCTCAGCCTATTCTCAATGACTGGAATGTCTTCCTCTTCTCTGTCTCTTAAAGTCTCTGAATCTTCAAGCTTTAATTCAGTTGTAATCTCATTTAAGAGTCATTTCTTCAGATGTTAGTACCTTCCCATAGATTATTATGTATTCATTTTGCTTATATTCTGGATTTATCTGTGAACAGATTTTATCCTATCAGTAAAATGTAAGGTTGTTGAAGGAAGGGACTTGCATATGCATTTTTATTCCAAGCAGAAGAAGAGAATAATGTATTCAACAAATATATTTTTCAGCATAGAAGCTTTTCTAGGAACCTTGGGAATTGGCTAAGCTTGATTTGTAGAACTCATTTATTCCTTCCCTTAACCATTTCTTTATTCAAGAAAGTACCCAAAGTAGGTAAATTTTCCTTCATTTTGACAGATGAAGAAACTAAGATTTGGGAAGGAGATTTCTAAGGTCACTAAAGTTAATAATCTATAATCTTCCTGTTCATTTTCAAAGTTCTAAGAGTTAATACAAAGATCTTTATGATTTTAGGAAATTACAGTTATTATCAAAGCTTTTATCACTCAATTCCTTTGACAGAATCAAGAAGATTCCAGAAACATTTTTCTTGACATTTCTTTGCAGCACAATGCTACTTGATCAGTATGTGCCTATCTCACTTACTTGAATTCATCCATGATAAACAGTCAACTTCCTGCCCTAAATGTGAGCTCTATTGAGACAGAGGTGTCAAGATCAGTTTGATTTTTTTTTAGGACAAGATATATATTTAGAATGAGATAATCTATGACCAGTCTGGATATCAAAGTCAATTTTATAATTTGTCCAATTCTTCTTTCACTTATCTGTAATGCCCAGTAATATAGTTAAAATTCATAATATTTTGATTTAGATGTATAAAAAGCAAAGAATCATAGTACTCAGAGATATTATCTTCCAATCTACTGACTTCTAAAAATGATAAATCCTAAACTCTCCAAGTCAGATATTTTTAAAAATATCTTTAAAATAGCATCTGAAATCTATCATTGTAATATATTCCAAGGTAATGAAGGTAGAACAGGACATGCTCAAAGCTGACCTTCCTTCTTTAGCAGAATACATAGACCTTATTCAGTACTAAAGAGTCTTAACACTTTGAAGGAACAAAGCAGATTCCTTATTGGGGCTGAACAGAATGAGCTGATGACTCAGTGGATGTTTGAAAGAAAGCAACCGTGCTTTCTGCTAGCTAAAAGTGATAGGACTTTTTTGATTTGCCATTAAAGAGTATGGGAAGAGTACCTGGCCCTATCCCCAACTCTGGATGCCATGTAGTCCTGAAGACTTTATAACTAAAGACCACAATTTTGAGAATGTCTTTTTATGTTTCTTCTTTCTTTATCTTAGGGAAATAATCAACTATTTCAGGCTTAGAAGTGACCTTGTGAGTTCATGTACTCAAGGTTCTGGATCATTTTGACTAAAACTGACTGGCAGCCCAGGAAGGAATCCCCAGAATGTATTCTAGTACTTTTAGGGACTAGGATCACCAACAAGAACATGGGACTTAGGTTGATTCATTTTAGCAAAATAAATCATTTTGCTTGGTTACTTGAACAATACAGAGAAGAGGCAAAATATGGAACTGTATTCTTGGTAGATTCACAAACTGCTTTTTGTTATGATAAAGTTTAAGGATCAGCCACCTAGAAGAAAATGACAATGGTTATAAGTTAAATGACTGAATCTTATTTAAAATTTGTTCTGTCAAAATGCATGTTCTGTTCTGTATTCTCTAGAATTTTGGTTTTGACTATGAGAATACCTATGCATTACCCAATTCATGCTTTATACATACACCAGCCTTTCTCCTCTCTTTAAGGAGATCCTAAACATGAACCAAAACCTAAGATAGAAGGATTTTCCCCTGGGACAATAAGCCAAAATGTGTAATAATAGGGAAGCTAAATAACTCTTCTGGATGGAGAACAAGGTCCCCCATAACTATAATCAGTCCTGGTCAATGCATGTGTGCAAAGTAGGTAAGCCTTTTACTGATAAGTGAGTAGATATAATGTCCGAGCCTATTTAGCACAGCAGAAATTGTTTCTTTGTTTTCCATTAAAATAAAACTTCATTTCCTTTAACAGACTATATAGACTTGATCAGTATGATGCCTATCTCACTTACTTGCATTCATTTATGACAAACAGTTGACTTTCTTTCTTAAATGTGAGCTCTATTGAGACAGAGGTGTTAAGATCGGTTTGATTTTTTTTTAAGGACAAGATATATATTTAGAATGAGATAAACTATGACTAGTCTGGATATCAAAGTCAAACTTATGTATCTGTAATGCCCAGTAATATAAAGTTTAAAAAACTTTTAAAAAATCAATTACAGGTAAAGCCAAATTTTACCATTCATTTTTTTTTAAATTTTGAGTTCCAAATTGTCTCCCTTCATTCTCTCCTCTCCCCTCCCTAAAACAATAAGTAATTTGATATAGGTTATATATGGAGCATTGCAGTAAATTTTTTTATTAAAATAAAGCAATTGGATAGTTAATTTTTTTCTATTTTTCCTATTACATATAAATGGCATATACATTTCATTTTTTTCCAATTATAGGTAAAGACAATTGTTAACATTTGCTTTATAAGAAGAATTTTTAATTCCAAATTTTCTTTCTACCTCCCTTTCTTTGTCCCTCCCTAAAATTTTAAACAGTGTAATATATGTTACAGAAAGAACACAGAAGTAATTAATGTTAGGAAAAAGAATGAATTAGAAAGAAAGGATATTATGTCCAAATGCACAAACTTGATTCAGGGCATGACGGGTTTGACTAAGGATATTCCCACAGACATCGAGAAATTGGGCTTCTCTGTCTTCAACAATTAATTATTTGGCTTTCCTTGTTAAATCTGAGCTTCAGAATCCCTCTAGGAAAAAAAGAATGAATTCTTTCAGTTTCCAAATTGCGTCTTTCGTTTCCTCTGCCCTGAGAAACATTGCCTCAGATCTTTTCATAGCTTAACTTTAACTGATACTGACAATTGACAGTTATTGTGCAATATTGTGTAATATTGTGCAAATCTTTTCTCACAGAAGCCCTGTGAGTGAAATAAGGCAGGTATATAATATGCATTTGATCTTACCTATAGAGATAGCCCATCTATCCATGCAGATCTCAATTCTTCCATACCATCTTTTCTTGTTGTATTCCTCTCTCTGTTTTTCCATAAACCCTTCACTCATATTTCTTCTGAATATTTCAAAAGTTCAGCTTTTGTGTTGCATATGACATTGTTTATATCTCTTCTCATGAAGTACTGGCTAATGCCTATTTTATGGATAAGACTGAGGTGAAGGAAGTGAACTTATTCTCTTTCAGTCATATAGCTAAAATGATGGAAACAAGAGTCAAAACTGGGTCATACAAATCTGCCAGCCTTATTCTCTTTTTATAATACCAACTTGGTTGCGAGGTGCTTCAGAGGATAGAGCACTAAACCTAGACTTAGTAAAGCCCAAATTCAAATTCAGTCTCAGAAACTTACTGCTGTTATGATCTCCGGCAGGTCACAGCTTCTATATGCTTCATTTTCCTCATTTGTAATGTTGCAATAATAATAGCACTTGTTTCCTAGAGTTATTGGAAGGATTAAAAATTAGAAAATATTTGGAGTTTTGCAAACCTTATAAGTGTTATATGTTACTTAGTTATTATTTTTATTATTATTACTTCTCTACTAGTGACCTCCACACTGTGTTCTATATAGTAAGTCTTCAGCTACTAGGAAAAATACATCCTTATCCTTTACTGATTCTTTGTTCTCTTGAAACTAGACATTTCAGTGTTCTCTATTGCTCAGGTTCTTAAACTATGGTTTGTGACCCCATAAGAGATCTCCCATAACTAAATGTGGGAGTCATGAAATCATGATTTATTTATTAAAAAATGTTTGATTTGTACATCTGTTTTACATAATTATATACCTGAGGTCATGCAAAAATTTGAAAAGTCACAAATGGAAAAAATTAAGAAGCCCTGATCAATTGGTTGATTCTGGTTTAGGGGATTTGGACCCCTGATAATGGTAGAGAAGAAGAAATTGAAAAAAATAATCAAGAGATGAAAAGCACATGAGCAAAATAATTTAATTTACAAGTTTGACTTCAGGATCCCTACTTTACCTCTCAGTGATATGCACATGACAATCCTTTTTTTCTGATTGCAAAAAAATAAAGGTGCAAAGTTTTCTCCAAAAGACCTATGATCTACTGAAATTATTCTTTATAATGAACCATTTTTTAATTCTTCCCCACTCCATCAATAAAATTTTAGAAATTCTGTTCTTTTAGGATGTTGCTCTGTGCTAATAGATAGCTAACTAATATGGTAGATTAAATGTTGTCTAACTCCTGGTAGCCTAAGCTTTAGTGATCTTAATAGAATCTGATATAACCTTTGTTGACCAATATTTAAATTTTACTATCTGAAAACTTGATTCAGTAAAACTTAAAAATGGTTCTAATGTTAGCAATTTTAGTCATTTTGTAAAAAACATATTTGGGTACAGATGGATTTTTAGTTTTCTCTTAAATAGTCTATGCAATATTTTTACACATTGGCCAGAACAGTTAACAATATAATACGAACTCACAAATTGAATGGAAATAAGACTAAATACCATCTTCAAAAAAATCTTCCAAATTGTGGGTAATTGGTTCTTGAAAGCATCGTGAACAACAAAATGGAGTGCAATAGAATGGGGAAAAAAATGTTGAACCAGCAAGGTTCATGAACCAACATGAGGAAGCAGCCTCAACTCCTGTCTTTTTACCAACTATGTGAACATGGGACAATCATTTAAGCTCATTAGACTTTAATTTCTTTTTCTCTAACAGGGTGATTCTTATACTTAGAGAAGCTATCCTTTGTTGTAAGGAAAACATCTCACAGGTCTTAAAAATATGAAATCATTATTATTGTAACTGTATAAGCAAATTAACATCTACTACAGACAGTATGTTTGAGGCATTGGCTTCCTGCATCTTTTCCCCCAGCAATTATACATTATAAAATAGAATTGTAGAAGTATAGATTCAGGACCTTAGAACTCATCTAAGTCTAGTGCTCCATCTTTTGAATGAGAAAAACATGTGGTATAAAGTATTTAAGTGACATCCACATTTACTCAGGTCTTCTAACCACATTGCCTCATGGAAAAATGTTTGGTGTGTCTCTTCTTATAAGAATATACACAAAGTCAGCTTTATGGCACAGCTTATGGAGTGCTGATTTTGGGTAAAAAAAGATCTAAATTCAAATCCTGCCTCAGACATTTAATAGCTGTGAGATCCCAGACAAGTCATTTTAACTTCCAGATACCTCATTTGCTTCATATATAAAGCAAGGACAACACTCCAGGTTGTTGTGAGGATAAAATAAAATAAATTTTGTAAAGTACTTCGCAAATCTTAAAGTGTTAGATCAATGTCTGCAATGCATAATTTATGCAAAAAGATGACAGCCACAATACTTTTTTTTTGCAACTTTGAAGTCCGTAGTTCAATCTAAATGAAGACCAGAAGAAAATATTATTAGAGAGAACAGCTTTAAACAGATTTACAATCTTCATATCAACCATTTGTATTGAGACATTGATGACCATGTGTCCAGGCATGGGCCCAGAAGACTTCCTGGAAGGAAAATCTTGATAAAATTGTTAAAGGGCACCCTTGACTTGCTCCTTTGCCTTACAATCTAAGGGAGACCAGAAAGACTATTTACAATCAGAATTTCTAATCTTATCTCTTCCTTTACTCCAGTAAAAAGCTTTTGGTGGGCTGACAGACAATCATTTACTGAACTCTTTGGCCAGCATTTAGGGACAGGAAGAATCGTTATAGGATCATGTAAGAATATTTAAGAAAAAGAGGTCGATTCATGCCAGTGCAGCTGATTCTATGGAGAACTGAGGAACGTTCCCAATATGAAGCTGTGTTTTACAACTGCAGAGATAAAAATTTGGGAAAGGACAGATAAAAATGATGAAAATCAGTGTAATGAAGACTGCTAAAGATCTGCCTAGTTGTGGCTTTGTTGGTCACTGCTTACTTTGTTACTTTTGTGTTTCGTTGTTGTTGGGATTTTTTTTTATTAAAACTTTTTATTTTCAAAACATATGCAAGGATAATTTTTCATCACTGAACCTTGTAAAACCTTGTGTTCCAATTTCCTCCTTTTTCTCCCACCCCCTCTCCTAGATGGCAAGTAATCCATTATGTTAAACATGGTAAAAAAAAATATGTAAATCCATTATAGGCATACATATTTATACAATTATCTTGCTGCACAAGAAGAATCAGATCAAAAAGGAAAAAAATGAGAAAGAAAATAAAATTCAAGCAAACAACAACAGAAAGCATGAAAATGCTAGGTTGTTGTCCACACTCAGTTCCCACAGCCCTCTCCTTTGGGTGTATATGGCTTTCTTCATCACTGAACAATTGGAACTGGTTTGAATCACATCATTGTTGAAGAGAGCCACGCCCATCAGAATTGATCATCACATAGTCTTGTTGTTGCTGTGTACAATGATCGCCTGGTTCTGCTCATTTCACTTAGCATCAGTTCATGCAAGTCTCTCCAGGCCTCTCTGAAATCATCCTGCTGGTCATTTCTTACAGAACAATAATATTCCATGACATTTATATACCATAATTTTTTCAGCCACTCTCCAATTGATGGGCATCCATTCAGCTTCCAGTTTCTAGTCACTACAAAAAGGGCTGCCACAAACATTCTTCAACATGTTGGTCCTTTTCCTTCCTTTAAGATCTCTTTGGGATATAGGCTCAGTAGAAACACTGCTGGATCAAAAGGTGTGCACCTACTGTGTTACTTTAAAAAAAAAAGAAAAGAAAAATGTGGGGCAACTGTGCTAAGCCCTAGGGATACAAAGACAGACAAAAAGAAAGGCAGAGTCCCTGTCCTCATGGACTTCACATTCTAATAGGGGAAGACAATGGATAAGAGAGCCCTGGGAAGAGGTGGGGACTGGGGATAGTTCTATTGACAAAGAGGAAAGAATTAGAAGCACAACCTGGAAACATGACTGGGTTCCATCTGTCCCCAAATGAAAGCATTCATCAATAGGAGAAGCAGACCACGATAAAATTTATCTTTAGCAATACTGACGCTGCTCCCACTGTTGTTGTTAACTGACATTTTGGGGGGACTTAAAATTTACAATGTGCTTTCCTTGAGTTATCTCATTTTAATCTCACAGCAATCTTGAGAGAGAAAAGTTACAGATATCATTATTTCACAGGTTAAGAAACTGGGATTCAAGATGTGTGATGGCTTGCCCATGATCACACAGCTAGTAAGTGTCAGGAGTTGAAATTTGAACACATTTAGATTCCAAATCCTTTTAGACATGGCCCTGTAGTATCTGAAATCTAAACTGGTCTTGAAGACTTGGGTTTTGGCCCACCCTCAGATGGGATGGTGGGCAAGTTGTTGAAGTTCTTAGTCTTGGTTTCCTGAAATCTAAAATGAGAATGATAAAACTTCACAGATTTGTTATGAGGATTAAACCTAACACTATATTTAAAATGCTTTGCAAACCATAAGGCACTTCATAATTGCAAACTATTATTGTTTTTATTATTGTTACACTATGTATCCTGTTTGTTTGTGTGTGTGTATGTAGTTATTTTATATCAAGGCAAGCCAAGTCAAAAAATATTTATAAAGTACATACTTTGTGACTGGAACTGAATTAAGCATTGGGGAATAAAGGGAATAAAACATCCTATACTCAAGGAGCTCACAAAATATATACATATAAGATATATTAGTTGCTGTCCTTCATTCTCAAAGAGGACCTATGAGATCAGGAGGGTAATAGCTTTACTTGCAAATGAATTGGATTTAAACAAGGCAGGGCTACACAATTTTCTGGAGTCCAATGGCAAGACATGGGTCAGGATGACAGGTGGTAGCTCCTAATGCCCTGGTACACTCTGGCTTTTTTATGTTAAAGTTTTTAAAAGGTTTCAGTTTGTCTGAGGCAACACCCAATCACTGATTAAAGGTCTGTAAACAACATTTCTTTCTATTCTAGCCAGAAACACCAAATATCTTCCCTTTCCATATGTTACAACTATAGCCCCAACCTCCCAGGAAAATTAGGTTTGAAAACTTAAAATGACCCAGCAATCCCAAACCCCTTTTGCACAAATAAAAGACCCTTGTCTCCTTCCCTCCTGCATGCAGGAGTGGAAGTGGAAATCTCATGCAAGATTTCTGTCTCCCTGCCTCTGTCTTTGATATATCCCCTTTACAAACAATTGCAAATATGTTGGATAAGGAAGCAGGCTAACCTGTTTGCTGATTTCTTTAGCCCCTGTAAAAAGCCTATGTCCTTTTGTTGGGGGCTACTCGATTTGGTTACTGATCCCATGTGGCCAAAGTCGATTTAATAAATTAAATTAAAAATTAATATTTTTCAACTCATCTCTATTTCTTGGCACAACACATATTGTAGGTAGATAGATAAGTAGATAGATAGATAGATAGATAGATAGATAGATAGATAGATAGATAGATAGATAGATAGATAGATAGATAGATAGATGGATATAGACAGACAGATACTGAGTAAATTGGAAGGAATTTTGGAAAGAAAGCAGTATCCCTAAGAGGGTCTTGAATTGAGGCACTAAAATTCAATATTAGTTGAGATTTAAAAGAAGCTAGGAGGCAGAGTTGAGGAAGAAGAGGAAACTTGAAGTGGAAGATAGCTACTGACAATGCAATTTGTCTAGATGAAAACAGAAACTACAAATATAGCAGGCAAACATTGACCCAGGATAGTGTGGATGGAGTTGAACATGGTTTTACTATGTTCCCAGACCACTGAATTATGATACATTTTGGAACATGATGGGCACCGATGCTAAAATTGATTATAATTTGTTACAAAAACATGTTGATTGATTCTTGTTTTATTAAAAATGTGCCTTTTGTTTCCTTCATTGGAATAAGAAAAAAAAATGTGTTTGCCTTTTTATATGCTCAGCACTTAGTAGTAAGGCACTTAGCACTTTATAAATGTTTCTTGACTGCTGGTGAACTGATTTATGCTAAGAAGGCGATTACTTCTATTCCTTAAAGTTTTAGGGTTATGTTAAAAAAAATACATTCAGGAAGTTATAAAAGATTGTGGTACAGAATAAGAAAAGACACACATTCTTCCATCCAGGTTTGTCCTATACACATTTTTAATAGCTAGAAAACTAAAAGAGTTAGAATTAATTTTCCATCTGAAGATAGTCCCTAAACAAAGAGCCATAAAACATCAGTAATGTCCAGGCTTCCTTCATATGTTTCACATTCCACTGGGATCTGGTCACTCTTCATTTACCCCATGGAGAAGAAACCAAGAAAAAAGGCAGATGGCAAGGGGAGTGGAGTAAGGAAAGACCAAGAGATGAAAGGAACAGGCAACACACACAAGGAAAGGAAAAGCCAGGGACCAAATAATGAAATAATTAAACAAATGATAATGTGGCCATATACAGAGATCCATTTGTCTCAAAGAGAAGCCAATCTAATAAACAATTGGCTATGTCAGGCATCTGAACCAAAACACTGTCTTTAAAAACTGTTATTATTCCAGCCTCTTTTGTCCCCAAACTGGTGAGAGTTATCCATGAGTGTGTATGTCTATGTATGTGAGTGTGTGTGGATAAAGCTAGAGTTCCAAATTATAGAAGCTTTGTACTCTAAGTTACTTTTACATTTTTTAAGCTATACTTTTAAAAAAATGATTTTCTCTCACAGGGGAAAAACAGATTTTTGGTGCTCAGGGAGAGGAAGACTCAGAGTAGCATTGTGTCAGAATATCTAAGAAAAAGAGATTGATTCATGCTAGTGTAGCTGATTCTACAGAGGGCTGAGGCACGTTCCCAATATGAAACTGTGTTTTACAACTGCAGGGATAAAAATTTGGGAAAGGAAAGGTAAAAATGATGAAAGTCAGTGTGATGAAGGCGGTTAAGGATTTGCCTTGTTGTAGCTTTGTTGGTCACTGCTCACTGTGCCACTTTTAAGAAGAGAAAAAAATGTGACTCCCTTTCCCATTTATCTGTCATAGATAATGTTCTACAAAGAAATAGAAAGAAGTAGTGAACATATAATCAGTCTGTATACACATACAATAGGAAGGCAGTTTGGAAACTCAGCAGGCCCGGGCAATGAAGGCCTGGTATAAAGGGGACGGAAAGTCTCACTGCTGAGATGAGTGAGTGCTGGGCTGCAGAGAAAGGGAACTTACTCTTCTTTTGTATGTGTACTCTCTGGTGCACGGCATACACCTCCACACTTGGTGGGGAGTCACAATCAATTGTCTAGACAAACACGACTCACTCTGCTGCCATCATAGAGAAATGAACTTGTAATAGCCCTTGCAGAGTTCAACAGAAGAGAAACTCTTGCTATGGTCGTAACAAATAAAATCTGCTCCTGTATTAGATGGAAAAGAGATTCAGGACTTCTATGACTACAATCCTATGGAGGCCAATGTTGTAGGTCAGACAAGTATATTTAGAAAAAGGAAGGAAGGGTTACCAGAAAATTATGATTAATATTCTTGATTTCTTTATTTAAAAATTATATTTTGACAGGAATTTATAATCTATCCTATAGCCTATACTATCCTATGAACTATCTGTATATAATCTCTCATTTCTGTCTTCTCTTTGAACCAAAAAGTAAAACACTATAAACTAAACCAAAAAAATTGTTTTAAACATACTGTCAAACAAAGCAGATTTCCACATTTGCCATGCTTAAAAATATGAGTTTTAAGTTCATCACCTTTCTGGCAGGAGGTAAGTAGTATGATTTATCTATGCCCAGAACTTAATACAGTGCCATGCATATAATAAATGTTTAATAAAAACTTACATACCTGACTTTAAACAAATAGCCATTTTCTGGATTTTCCTTCTTTATGAAATAAGCCATGTTACATCAGAAGTTATTATTAGAGATTATGAAAAGATAATGGTCTGGGTCTTCCCAGATCCTATTTATAAATGTAAGCCTCTCTAAGAACTATTTAAATTCTTTTTTTTTTTTTTTTTTTTTTTTTTGCTGAGGCAACGGAGTGGGGGTGGGGGTGGAGAGGGGAGGGCATGTTAAGTGACTTGCCCAGGGTCACACAGCTAGAAAGTATTCAGTATCTGAGGCCAGATTTTAACTCAGGTCCTCCTGACTTCAGGGCTGGTGCTCTATCTACTACATCACCTAGCTGCCCCCATTTAAGTTCTTTAAGTTAAAAGACTACATTATTTTCTATATTTTTATCCATGATACCTAACATAGTGCCTTGAAGTGTTATAAAATTTCCAATATTCATCACAGATATAAATTCTTTTAATTAGTTCATTCAAAAAGCATTAAAAAGCAGTAATTAATGGACATTGGAGACATGAAAGCAAAAACTTCCCTCAAAGAACATACATTCTACTAAAGAAATACTAGTCACAATTCTTCCATGATTTAAGTTTTGCATTTTCATGAATTTTTATGACCCTAAAAGTTATCAAATGGTGAGCAAACTTCTGGGAATAAATTTCCTTATGTTTAGCTAGACTATCCCCTCAATGACACACAATTGACCAACAAACTTTTTTCACTCCTACAGGACTAGTGACAATTTGAATTTCGCTGGAACAGCCTTTAAAAAGCAAGAAACATTTCCATATTGCAGAAAGATTTTGGTGTAGGAATACAATACACACCTTAAACATGGAAAGCATTTATTAAATACATAATAAACTAAATTACAAAAACTTCATATTCTGCATATAATGAACACATTAAGAAACTCTGATTTCCCTGTAATAGGAACTCCTGCCACCAACTCAGATTATAATGCATCCCTTTTGTATAATATTAGGCAGTTTTCTGAGGCTCAGAGAGGTTAAGGTTCAGATTCTTTGCGCTAGCTATTCTCTACTTGCCTAACCCCATGAATGGAACACATTCTCTCTTCAAGTGTATCTTCTGCATGAAACCTTTTTTGATCTTTCCAAATGCTTTTTTTATTTCCTCTCTCCCCTAAATTAGCTTGTATTTATTTTGGTTTGTATATAATTATGAGTATTAGAAAATTGGAGCTTAAATCCTGCCTCTGACACTTAGAGTAACCATAGCCAAATCACTTCTCTGAGCCTAAGTTTCCTCCTTTGTTAAATGGTATGTGTTCAGGCAGTTTTTGCTGTGATAGAACATAAGCTTTCTGAAGACAAGGATTATATCATTGTTGGTTTTGTATTCTTAGCATCTAAAACTATGCCTGGAACATGATACTTATTTAAAACATTAAACTCAGTACTTAGCACACAATAAATACTTCATGGATGTTTTTGAGTTGTTAAGTTGATTTATTGATTAAATGACTTGCCAGTAGACAAATAACTAATAAATGTCAAAAGCCTCCTTCCTGTTCTTCACACAAGGCATTCCATCTCTGCAGAATCTAGGCATTTTCACCAGCTATTATTCCCTGTGCCTGAAAATCTTTCCTTCTTCATCTACATTACATGGCTACCTTCAAGTTCCAGATGTAATCCCTCCTTCTGCAAGAAGCCTTTCTTAATTTTAGTGCTTCCCCTCTGTAGATTACTTCTAATTTATCTTATATATGTCTTATTTGTATTTAGTTGTTTGCAATTATCTCACTCATTAGACTCTGAACTCCTTGAGAACATATATATTTGACTTTCTTTGTATTCCCAATACTCCGCAAAGTGTCAGGAACTTAACTTAATAAATGCTTATTAACTGACTGACTTGAACACAGAAGTTCTCATAACTTCACTCTATTCACCATATTGCAATATCTCTTCTACAAATGGAACTTCAAAAATTATTTATTGAATGAATTTCATAAAATGAAAAATTAATCAGATGAAAATTCCTTCTATTTTTTTTAAAGAAATGTGTCAAATTATATTGGAGACAAGTTTGGAGGGCAATGTTCTCAGTGAAACTTTAGAGAGGAAATCACTCTTTAGCCCTTCTTCACCTTGAGAGACAGCCTAGTAAAGAGAGGAAGGTTGGTTTAGAGATTAAATTTTTGATAAGGAAATAAATATGGCTTGGTAGATGAGAAGTTGAAAACTACTCGAGGCAAAAGAGAGGGCAATTCAGTGACAAAAGTGAGAGACAGAAAATAAAAAGGAAAGTTGAAACAAGGTTAGAGTAAATGGTTTTCCTTTGCCCTAGAATAACCTTTCATTGCCCATCTGACAAATTGAATCTATTCCATTCTCTAAATGTCTCCTTAAGGCCCAAATCTGTCCTTATAGCCCAGAAATCAACTCAATAGTGTTGAACCTGCTATACTGCCCTTTCTCCACCACCTCCTCCCTGCCACCTTTGCCTTGTCTTGTATTTTTATTCTTTCTTCTCTTTGGCAGTGTCTTGTACTTTATGTCAAATTCAGATGATATGCTCAGTAAATAGGGGATGTATCTGTGTTACGCTCCAAAGACTGCCCAGCACACTTCAGGTTTTGCCACCCATTAAATCATGCTAACATAAGCCAAAGGGAAAAGCAAGAATTTGAATGTAAATTAAGAACTTGAGAAATATAGAAGCTAGGCTTTTCTTTCCAATCATTACGTGGAATCATAGCTTTTCAGACCAATGTGGTTGTCCAAATGATTTTCAGTTGTATATAAAACTTCATGACCTCATTTGGAATTTTCTTGGCAAAGATAGTGGAATGCTTTGCCATTTCCTTCTCCAGCTCATTTTACAGATGAGAAAATTGAGGCAAATAGGATTAAATGACTTGCCCAGGACCACACAGCTAACAAATATCTGAGGTCAGATTTGAACTTAGGAAGACAAGGTTTCTTAACTCCAGGCCCAGCACTCTCCATTTTCCACCTAGCTGCCCCAGATTTACAGATAGAAAGAACTTCAGAACCTTTGAAGTCCAATCCTCCTCACTTTACAAATGTTGTTATTTGACTTTTCCAGCATCATGCACATAGTAAATGTCTGGTATAGGATTTAAACCCTGGTCCAACTGAGTCCAAGACTATTAGCATCACTACATGGCTTAGAAAAATCACAGAGGTTCTCTATGGTTTGAGCACTTGGAAATGGAAGGACTTGCCTTAGTTACTGTTCAATGCACAGAGCACAGAACTCATCGACAGAGTCTACATTGAAGGCATAAGCAATAGCTCCTCTCTCTCTCTGGTACAAGCTATTTCATATTTTAAAATATTAGTTTTTAATTGGCATTTATTATCAAAAATCCCTTTCTTCTTGTAAGAATAAAATGTGCAGGGACCTTCATGCTGAATAATCCTACAGGTCAGTATTCCCTTGGCCCTCAATGAGGTATGAATTTAAGTTAACACTGTTCTATGAAAGTTGATGAGGGAAAAGATTCAGAGTGTTTGTTCTTCATTAATACAAGTTTGGCATGTTAAATCCCCAAGTGTTGCTTTACAAGCCTTCAGATTAAAAATTAATTACAACAATTATCAACAAATATAAAAAGTCAAGAAAATAATGCAACCATCTGTCTGTTTGACTTTGGGAAGCACAGAACAGTGGCAACAGCTGAAAATTGTCATCTTATCCTAAGAACTCAAAAAAGAGATCCTAAAGTGAGCAATAATATCAACTAGCTATACAAACGATTTTCTCTGGAAATTCATTGGTTATGTCTATCCCAAGGCATTTATCCTTTAACCATGATATAGGCCATCAAAAAAGAGAGGCAATATTTCTTAAGGTCTACAAAATGGTTTTCTATTTTTCAGTCTTCATCTGCCTTTTAGACAGACCACACATAAGGAGAAATGAAAGACATCCTTCTGGCTTGGCATTCATCAGTATCACAACATTGTCTGAAGTCAGGCAAAGCAGCAGATGCAAAGTGAAATGATCTAAGAAGTGCAGTTTCTGCATTCTATAAATGAAGACATTGAGAGGTCTCTGGTACTTCACCCTTCAGTTTTCCAATCAAAACTGAGTAGAGTCTGAGGGAAGTAGAATCAGTCAAGACTTGAATTAGCAGTATAATGATGAGACTAAAAGTGATGAGCTTATCCTGGGAGGTATCTTGTCCAGTAGAGTTGAAATGAAATAGTGCAGCAGATAAAAAATGGAGCAAGTTGGTGATCAGGGTGATGGCAGTATCAGAAGAAAGAAGGAGGATATTTTTATGTATAAATATAGAAAAATGCATAGATGTGTATATACATAAACACAGTACACACACATGTTGTTAACAAAATGATAATTTACAAGATCTGGCAACCAACTGGATATAATGGTAGTTAAGAAGAGAAAATGAGAAGTCAAGGATTATACCTAGGTTTTGAGTTTGAGGGACTGGGAGGATAGTAGTACTCTCAACAGTAACAGGAAAGTTAGGTTTATAAGAAGAGAGATGCTTGAAGAATTGGAGTAGATAATGAGGTTTCAATACATATGTTGAATTTAAGATGCATATCCAGATCAAGATGTTGGAGCAGTTAGAGATACAAAATTGGAAGTCAGAAGAAATTTTAAGACTCAAAATATTTTTTAAATTTGTGATTTTTAACTTTCCGATAACCATAGAGAGAATAATACTTTCATCCCAGTGAGGCTTATAAACTTGGACAGGGTAAATGCAGGAGTTTCTGGTCTGTAGCTACTAATGCCACTTAATGGATAAACTTAGAATAAATGTTTGTCGTTGTTAGACAACGTAGTATAGTCAGTAGTGCTGGAACCTAGAGTCCTGAAGACCAAGATTCAAATCCTGCTTGTGACTCTTGCTTAGCTATGTGAACATGAGGCAGACTCCTCAGACAACTCTCTAATACTATTAATTAAAAGTGGGTAGTGATCTGCCAGCTTTGGAAGTTCTATTCCAATGAAATTATACTTTCTTTATATACTCAGATATGTATTTGATATTAAAAGTGTTAAAAAGAATTCTCTGAAAGCCATGAATTCTGTCAAATATTTTATTTACATCTCATAATCCATTGATACACATCTTCAACAAATTCTATCTAAGTTATGAAGCTCACAGAGATTTCATTTTGTTGACATTTAGATAAAAATAAGCCACTGCAAACCATGGAATCAGTTAACGAGTTAAAAGTTTATTGCCTTTTTAGGGGGGAAAAGGAAACTTTACAGCATAGTAGTTACACAAATGAAGTTTCTGTGCTAAAGTTATTTTATCTCCGAATATTGACTCTGTTGAATACTAAATAGATGTAACTAATGAAGAGGACAACTAGTAAATACGTCAGAAATAATAGAGCTATCTGTGCAGATGTATGCCAAATGTACCCACTAGAATGCAAATGAGTATTCAGAAACAGGTGATTAAGTTCACAAAATAACATGTTTAGTTATAGAAAGAATTATCTGTAGTAGAGAATACTTAGAATTTTAATAAGTTTTCTTTGTGAGAAAGATAGGCAACACTCAATTACCAAGTAAGGTTACAGTTCAAACACACTACATCGTATTCAGACTCTTCATCCACACTGTTGAAGTAAATGGGTTCTCACCTTTGTTTTAAAAGTTCAGTAGTAGAGCTGGAGGAGGCAGAGTCAAGATGGCGGAGTGAGCAACTCTCTGTATCCTCCTCTGACCTTCTCTCAAGTCAACAGTAAAATAAGCCTCTGAACTAATCTTCAAGTCAACAAACCCAGAAATATTTGGACTAAGAAATTCTGCTTGCTGAAGTTACCTTTGAAGAACTCCATAAAGGTCTGTTTCAGTCGGACAGAGGGGGCAAAGAGTGGGAGTGAGCAGTTTGCCCTGTGTCCAGGAGAGATAGGAAACTGGGCGGGGCTCAGAATGGCAGAAACTCAAAACAGCTGGTGAGAGTTTCCAAGGCACTTGGGACACTCTGCCCTGATTGCAGGCAGGTGCTCTGGAAGATCTGCCTTTTGTAAAAGGCAGTTTGTAACCCATTGCAAACTCATGGTCCTACCCCAACCTGCTGGCACTGGAAGTTAATTACCAGAATTGCCCCAGGGCAAACTACCACAGCTAGCCACCGTTTCTCTGCTTTGCACAGACCCCAAGCTTTTTTTTTCAAAGACTTTCCTCAGTCCTTTTAATATTCTATAACTCTGAAAAGTTTTCTTTATACTTGCACAACATTTTTTACTACATAAAAGCTAATTTTTTTCTGTCCCTTTCTTTTTTTTTAATAAAGCTTTTTATTTACAAAACATATGAGTGATCTTTCAACATTGACCTTTGCAAAAAAACTTTTTTTTCCCAAGCTTTTCCTTTCCTTCCCCCACCCCCCACCCCTAGATGACAGGTAATCTAATACATGCTAGATAGGATAAATTATATGACAAATACAATACATGTATACATATCTATACAGTTATCTTACTGCACAAGAAACATCAGATCTAGAAAGAGAAGAAGAAAAAAAACAACCTAAGAAGGAAAACAAAATGCATGGAAATATTCACAGTAAGCATTAAAATGCTGTGTTGTGGTTCACTCTCAGTTCCCACAGGCCTCTCTCTGGACGTATATGACTATCTTCATCGCAGCCCAACTGGTTTGAATCACATCATTGTTGAAGAGAACCATGTCCATCAAAATTGATCATCATATAGTCTTGTTGCTGTGTATAATGTTCTCCTGGTTCTGCTGATTTCACTCAGCATCAGTTCATGCAAGTCTCTCCAATCCTCTCTGAAATCCTCCTGTTGGTCATTTCTTACAGAACAATAATATTCCATAACATTCATATGCCATAATTTATTCAGCCATTCTCCAATTGATGGGCATCTTTTCAATTTCCAGTTTCTTGCCACTACAAAAAGGGCTGCCACAAACATTTTTGCACATGTGAGACCCCAAGCTTTTAAAAAATAAATAAAAAATGAGTAAGAAGCAGAAAAGAGCTCTTACAAGACAGCTTTTATGGAGAGAAAGAAAGGCAGACCCTAGATCCTGAGGAACCTGTAGACAAAGTAAATCCAGAGGAAGTCATCAAGGGAGATATAACCTGGTTCCCATTTCAAAAAGCCTTTCTGGAAGATTGCATAAAGAATCTCAAAAAAGAGCTGGATGATAAATGGGAAAATAAACTGAGTTCAGTGCAAGAAGGATTTAATGCCCTACAAAAAGGATATAATACCCTGCAAAAGAGATATGAAAAAGACACTAATTTATTGAAAAACAAAATTGGTGAATTGGAAATAGACAATAATGCACTGAAAAATGAAATTAGTGAAGTGAAAAAAAAGTGCAATGAACAAATTGGCCAGTTACAAAAGGAGCTAAAAAAGGTAACTGAAGAAAATAACACTTTAAAAATAAGAATTGAACAAATGCAAGTGAATGACTCAATAAGACTTCAAGAATCAGTCAAACAAAAACAACAAAATGAAAAAATAGAAGAAAATATGAAACATCTCCTAGGAAAAACAACTGACTTGGAAAATAGATCTAGGAGAGACAATCTAAGGATTATTGGACTTCCTGAAAGCCATGATGAAAAAAAGAATCTAAACACTATCTTCCAGGAAATCCTGAAAGAAAACTGCCCTGAGGTTGTAGAATCATAAGGCAAAATCACCATTGAAAGAATTCACCAATCACCTCCTGAAAGAGACCCCAAAATTAAAACCGCAAGGAATATCATGGCTAAATTTCAGGACTATCACACCAAAGAAAAGATTCTGCTAGCAGCTAAAAAGAAACAATTCAAATACCGAGGATCTATAATTAGAATCACACACGATCTGTCAGCCTCTACATTGAAGAATGGCCCGAAGGGCCTGGAACCAGATATTCCGAAAGGCAAAGGAACTGGGATTACAGCCAAGAATAACCTATCCAGCTAGAATGAGCATTATCCTCCAGGGAAGAAGATGGTCATTCAATGATATAGGTGAATTTCACCTGTTTTTAATGAAAAGACCAGATCTGAACAAAAAATTTGACCTCCAAACACAGAACTCAAGAGAAGCATAAAAAAAAAGGTATACTTATAAATTGGGCGTATATTTAGATATTACTTCGATAATATGAAAAAGAAAACTAGAGGGGGGAAGGCTATCATACTGGGGGAAAGAGGGAAAATGTGGTAAAATAAGATTTTAAAAAAAGGAGGTAAAAATAGGGTAAAATCTCATGAAGAGGCAAAGAAAACCTAATATAATTGAGAGAAAGAAGGGAGGGAGATGAGCATTGTGTAAATCTTACTCTCATCAGATTGGGCTCTAAAAGTGTACATCAGACACTTGATTTCATAGAAACTTGTCCGGTGCTAGAAGGAAGTGGGAGGAAAAGGAGGAAAAGAAAGGGATAAACTAATAGAAGGGAAAATAGAAGAATTGTGGGAAAGGAGTAAAAGAAAGGGGGATGAGATCTAAAGGGTGGTGGATTGTTTGGGACAGGGGGTCATCAAAAGCAAAGTACTGAGTAGGGGGGAACGGAGAAAGGGGAAAGGAAAGGGGAAAACATAACTTGGGTAAATAAGATGGCAGGAAATAAAGAATTAGTTATTCTAAGTGTGAATGTGAATGGGATGAGCTCTCCCATAAAGCGAAAGCGGATATCAGACTGGATTAAAAACCAGGATCCCACAATATGTTGTCTACAAGAAACACATCTAAAATATAGTGATACATATAGGATGAAGGTAAAAGGATGGAGCAGAACCTATTATGCTTCAGGTGAACAAAAAAAAGCAGGGGTAGCAATCCTTATCTCAGATCAAGTAAAAGCCAAGATAGATCTAATCAAAAGAGATAAGGAAGGAAGCTATATTTTATTAAAGGGTACCATAGATAATGTAGCAATATCAATACTAAATATATATGCACCAAGTGCAATAGCATCCAAATTCCTAGGGAAGAAATTAAGAGAGATGCAGAAAGGAAATAGATATCTAAACTATACTAGTGGGGGATCTCAACCTTGCTCTCTCAGAATTAGATAAATCAAACCACAAAATAAATAAGAAAGAAACTAGGGAGGTAAACCAATTGTTAGAAAAGTTAGGTATGATAGATCTTTGGAGAAAATTGAATGGATACAGTAGGAGTTTACTTTTTTCTCAGCGGTCCATGGAACTTATACAAAAATTGACCATGTATTAGGGCATAAAAACTTCAAAATCAAATGCAGAAAGGCAGAAATAGTAAATGCATCTTTCTCAGATCATGATGCAATAAAAATCACATGCAATATAAGGCCAGGAGAAAATAGACCAAAAGTTAATTGCAAATTAAATAATCTAATTCTGAAGAATGAATGGGTGAAAGAGCAAATAACAGACACAATCAGTAATTTCATCCAGGAGAATGACAATAAGGAGACAACATACCAAAATTTGTGGGATACGGCCAAAGCGGTTATAAGGGGCAATTTTATATCTCTAGATGCTTACTTGCATAAAATAGAGAAAGAGAAGATCAATGAATTGGGCTGATTATTAAAAAAAACTTGAAAAAGAACAAATTAAATACCTCAATTAAATACCAAATTGGAAATTCTAAAAATAAAAGGGGAAATTAATAAAATTGAAAATAAGAAAACTATTGAATTAATAAATAAAACTAAGAGTTGGTTCTATGAAAAAAACAACAAAATAGATAAGCCTTTAGTTAATTTCATAAGAAAAAGGAAAGAGGAAAATCAAATTGTTAGTCTCAAGAATGATAAGGGAGAACTTTCCTCTAATGAAGAGGAAATTAGAGTAATAATTAGGAGTTACTTTGCCCAACTTTATGCCAGTAAGTTTGATAATCTAAATGAAATGGAGGAATATCTACAAAAATATAGATTGCCCAGGTTAACAGAAGAGGAAATAAATTATTTAAATAGCCCCATATTAGAAAAAGAAATAGAACAAGCTATTAACCAAGTCCCTAAGAAAAAATCTCCAGGGCCAGATGGATTTACATGTGAATTCTACCAAACATTCAAAGAACAATTAATTCCAATATTATACAAACTATTTGATAAAATAGGGACAGAAGGTATACTACTAAATTCCTTCTATGATACCGATATGGTGCTGATAGCTAAACCAGGTAGGGTGAAAACAGAGAAAGAAAACTATAGACCAATTTCCCTAATGAATATTGATGCAAAAATCTTAAATAAGATATTGGCAATGAGATTACAGAAAGTCATCCCCAGGATAGTACACTATGACCAAGTAGGATTTATACCAGGAATGCAGGGCTGGTTCAATATTAGAAAAACTATCAGCATAATTAATTATATTAATAACCAAACTAACAAAAACCATATGATTATCTCAATAGATGCAGAAATAGCCTTTGATAAAATCCAACACCCATTCCTATTAAAAACACTAGAGACTATAAGAATAAATGGGCTCTTCCTTAAAATGATTAGTAGCATCTTCTTAAAACCATCAGCAAGCATTGTATATAATGGAGACAAACCATTCTCAATAATATAATAAAAATGACAATACTACCCAAACTAATCTACTTATTTAGTGCCATACCAATCAAACTCCCAAGACATTATCTTACAGATCTAGAAAAAATAGTAGCAAAGTTCATTTGAAAGAACAAAAGGTCAAGAATTTCAAGGGAATTAATGGAAAAAAAAGGCAGATGAAGGTGGCCTTGCTGTACCAAATCTAAAAATATATTATAAAGCAGCGGTCATCAAAATCGTTTGGTACTGGCTAAGAAATAAAGCAGTCGATCTGTAGGATAGGATAGGATAGGATATCCGGGCAATCTAGGCAATAACTTTAACAATTTAGTGTTTCATAAACCCAAAGACCCCAGCTTTTGGGATAAGTACTCACTATTCGGCAAAAACTGCTGGGAAAATTGAAAACTAATATGGAACAAATTAGGGCTTGACCCACATCTAACACCACATACCAAGATAAGATCTAAATGGGTTCATGATTTAGGTATAAAGAGTGATATTGTAAGCAAATTAGAGGAAGGTAGTATAGTTTACCTCTCAGACCTGTGGAGATGGAATAAATTTATGTCCAAAGAAGATCTGGAACTCTTAATTGAACACCAGATAGATAATTTTGATTATATTAAGTTAAAAAGTTTCTGTACAAACAAAACTAATGGAGACAAGATTAGGAGGGAAGCATCAAATTGGGAAATCATCTTTACATTTAATGATTTTGATAAAGACCTCATTTCTAAAATATATAGAGAATTGTCTCATATTTATAAGAATTCAAGCCACTCTTCAATAGATAAATGGTCAAGGGATATGAAGACACAATTTTCAGAGGATGAAATTAAAACCATCTCTAGTCATATGAAAAGTTGCTGCAAATCACTATTGATCAGAGAAATGCAAATTAAGACAACTCTGAGGTACCACCACACACATGTCAGATTGGGTAAAATGAGAGGAAAAGATAACGATGAATGCTGGAGGGGATGTGGGAAAGCTGAGACTCTAATACATTGTTGGTGGAACTGTGAACAGATCCAACCATTCTGGAGAGTAATTTGGAGCTATGCTCAAAAAGTTATCAAACTGTGCATACCCTTTGACCCAGCAGTGTTTCTATTGGGTCTATATCCTAAAGAGATCTTAAAGGAAGGAAAGGGTCCCACATGTGCAAGAATGTTTGTGACAGCCCTTTTTGTAGTGGCTGGAAACTGGAAACTGAATGGATGTCCATCAATTGGAGAGTGGCTGAATAAATTGTGGTATATGAATGTTATGGAATATTATTGCTCTGTAAGAAACAACCAGCAGGACGATTTCAGAGAGGCCTGGGGAGACTTGCATGAACTGATGCTGAGTGAAACGAGCAGAACCAGGAGATCATTATACACGGCAACAACAGTATTACATGATGATCAACTCTGATGGACATGGCTCTCTGCAACAAAGAATTGTCTCAAACCTGTTTCAATTTTTCAGTGAAGAAAGCCATATACATCCAGAGAGGGGGATATGAAATGTGAACTACAACATAGCATTTTCATGCTCTTTATTGATGTTTGCTTTCAGTGTGTTTCCTTTCTCTAATTGTTTTTCTTGTAGATAGGATTTTTCTTGCAGAACAACTTGTCAAGTATTTTATCATTATTAACATGTAATGGACTTCCTATGGACTTTCTGCCATCTAGGGGAGGAGTGGGGACTGGGGGTAAAATTTGTAATGGAAAGCTTTGTAAAGATCAATGCTGAGGAACTACCCATACATATGTTAGGCAAATAAAAAGCTTTAATTTAAAAAAAAAGTTCAATAGTAAATAACCTCAGGATGCTAAAGTAATCAAGGCTCCAATGAGACATATGGTTAGAATTATGGATAAGACCATTACAGAGTGTAACTTCTAACCTTGATTTATTGTGAGAACTTTAGGATGTAGCTGAATTTCATTGGATTCCATTTCTAACTTGAGTGAGGAATAGATTAGATTATAGAGGTATTTTAAGAGTTTTAAATATTCACTTAAGTAATTTACAGGAAAGGTTGATAAGTACAGTCAAAAATTAAATGTTTTAAAATAGGTTCTCTCTTAATGGTGAACTCAGTATGCTTTCTGTGTTTTTTTTAAACAGGCATCTCTCATTAGTTCATAAAATTTCTCATGTGAAAATAGGGAGAAAGTTAGTGGACTTAACTCATTGTTCCAAACAAAGCTAACAAGACTGGTAAAACAGAACGAACAGAAGACTAAAAGTAAAAGAAAAAAAAAAGATTTGTGATTGAGTTTGGGGAGTAAGGCAGGGGACCCCAGGAACCATCCAGAAGTTCAGTAGGAAGAGGCAACAGAAAATTAAAGACAACTGATAACTAGATTACTGTTTGAGACCCTCATGCAGAAAAATAATCTGGAATCAAATTTCTTTTTATTGGGCATTCGCAAGAGCTTGCCAGTGCTATCTTTTTCATAATGTGAAAAAAAATGTTTAGCTACTATAAAACTGAACTAATTGACTCCCAGTTACCGAGCATCCAGTGCTAAATAATTGTTTGGTGAACAGGCAGTTTGCTAGGGCAGTTAACCTTAAAGGTTATCCAGGTGTGATGGGATGACCTGACTCAAAGTAGTACCCGGTTAATTCAATTTCAATGCTGAAACAAAATGATGCATTTGTATCTCATTAAACTGTTAACAAAAGGGAGTTTACTTAGCAATAGCATTGAAATGTTATTCAAAAAGGATACTCCAGGATTTAGTTTGAGAAGGTGTGTTGCCCTTCTCTCCCATGATTCCATATAAAGACAGGTCTGGTCAGCAGGGCAGGATGTGATGAATAGCAAGTTCTTCTGATACCTACCAAGATTGTCTCCAAATAGGTGAGCTTTTTAATTTCCTTAAATGACCACAAAACAGGGCAATAAGATCAAAGCTTGAGCCTCAATTTCCTGCCCCAAACAAGTCCCACAATAGTTTTGTTACCTAGCAGGAAAACAAAATTAGATTCACTTGCATGAGTGACAGAGTTAGGGTATTGTTCCAACCATACTTGGAAATCTGGATATTAATATCAACCATAAAAAAAACAAAGGATAAAGGATTTTGCTTTAAACAATTATGTGCAGCAAGGGGAATTTTACAGTGCCCTGAGTTGTCTGTTTTCCATAGTACCCAGTAATAAAAAATGTATGTTAAACAACTGGACAACTGGTGGCATCCATCTACATGCAACACTCATAAAGTGCAATGCCCAAAGGCTATACCAGGTGTGTGTAAATAAAATGTTCAAATTCCCTACAAATATAGTTTACAAGTCCCTACCAATTAGTTAACTTTTTTTCCTGAGGCAATTGAGGTTAAGTGACCTGCCCAGGGTCACACAGCTAGGGAATGTTAAGTATCTGAGGCCAGATTTGAACTCAGGTCCTCCTGACTTCATGGGTGGTGCTCTATCCACTGTACCACCTAGCTGCCCCCATTAGTTAACTTTTAATAGTCAATGAAAGCATATACTTCAAAATAAAGGCATTAAAGAGATAATCTAGGTTTTTGTTTTGGTTTGGTTTTTTGAGAGGTTTTTTTTTTAAGTAGCAATAAAACATTTTCCCATAAACTCTGGAGTATTCTCCTATATATGTATACACAATATCAATAGAATGAAGATATGAGTGAAGGGCTGTATATATAGATATTGGTGTCTATATCTATATATACACACAGACCACACATGGGCAGGACAATGGTGTGAAAGGGAAAATGCATGAGTAACACCTGTGGAAAGAACTCTTATAGCAAGGTAATGCCTCGGATATTTCAAAGTCCCTGATATCTTCTAGGTATGCTAGTATGCTGCTTCCAATGAGTATTCTCCCAAGTTGTCTTAAAGTCTCTGATCCATGTTGTTGGGTTGATTACTACTCAATTGTATTATTCTACTAATATTCCTTGGATTTATCTATACTTGATGCAATTCTACTTTCCTGGGTGCATGGCGATGGAGTGCCTCTCTACCTCTAGCTTCTTCATCAGCTGAGACTCTGGGAATCTTCAAAAGTCTCTCACCCCCAAAGGAAATTTCCAGTCTACATACCAAATTATTTTGAGAAAAAAAGAGAAAAGTCCTTTCAGTTAGCTAAGGGATCATCCCCTAGTTTATAGTAAGCATTCCATATATCTTATAATTTTAATCTAAAAAAATAATGGTTATTGGCCCAGAAACTATAAAACTTTTCTGAGATCTAAAGTTCCCTAATTTTCTTTACCTTAAACTTCTTCTATTCTCCCAAGTAGATGAGTGGGTAGACAAAAATGCACAGAGACAAATGGGGGAATGAAAGAAGGATAACAAGGTCATTCTTTTTTCTATCGGCTTAATTTCATTCCTAGATCACATTTACATAATATTTTGAAGTTTTCAAAGCATAGTATATATTCTCATTTGATTTTCTGTGAAGTGATGTTCTATCTTATAGTTAAGAAAACTGAGTCTGAGAGGATAAGAAGAAAAGTTCAAGGTTACAGAGTTAGTAAACTTGTCTGATATGTGATATGAACTCAAGCCTTCTTGACTCCAAGTCCAGTACTCAGTCAGCTACTCCAAGGTATATTGCTAGCTGAAGTCTAAGAGGGCTTTGGTGTAGTCTGCCCCCCATTAAAAATGTGCAAAAATATTTCCATCTAAGAATGAGAAAGTGAGAGGACTAAAAGAATGTTTCTCTGTTCTTCAAATCAACATGGAGAATGAAGCATTCCTTGAAAGAATGAAAATGTATCTTAAGGAAAAAAATAGAGAAGAAAAGGTATCTAAAGAGTCAGGGTACTAACCTATATCTGTAGGCTGGAGAGATGAAGGACCACTGATGAATTTGAGGAAAGTAGGCATGAGGCTCTTGCTAGAGGGAGACAGGGAGGTAGATTGGAGTCTTTTAGGAAGAAACATATCCATGAACTACATCGAGTGATAATGTGTAATCACAGATGCCATCAGGAGAGAGATAATAAAGTAATAGTCAAAGGAAGATACAAAAAGTAATAGTTTCACAGTTGATCATCTTTACAATATTGTTTTTATTGTGTACAATGTTCTCCTGGTTAAGCTCACTTTACTTTGCCAGAGTTCATATAAGCCTTCCCAGATTTTTCTGAAACCATCCTGTTCATTATTTCTTATGGCACAAGAGTATTCCATCAATCATATGCCACAACTTGTTCAGTCATTCCCCAGGTGATGGCAATTCTCTCAATTTCAAACTTTATTCTATCACAAAAAGAACCACTATAAATAGTTATGCACAGTTTCTTTTCCATTTAAAAATATCTATTTATACATAGCAATGATATTGATGGGTCAAAGAGTAATGCACAATTGTATAGCTCTTTAGTCCTAATTCCAAATTATTCTCCAGAATGGTTGGAACAGTTCACCATTCTACTAATAGTACATTAGTGCAGCAATTTTTCTACATCTCCTTCAGCATTTGTCATTTTTCTTTTTGTCATGCTAGACAATCTGACGTGTGAAATGGTATTTTAGAGTTGTTTTAATTTAGATTTCTCTAATCAATAGTGATTTAGAGAGCATTTTCTCATGTGACTATTGAGGGCGTTGATTCTCTCTACTGAAAATTGCCTGCTCATATCCTTTGGCTATTTATCAATTAGGGAATGACTTGGTCTATATTACTTGTGATACATTCTTTTTTTGAAGAATGATAGTTTCATTCTTCAAGAAAATGGAGAAAACTGCAAAACAGAATGGGGTAGGAAAATGTCAAGCTGCTTCTCTGGACTTGATTTTTATCAAAAAAGGAATAAAATTGTCAGAAAACATGAGAATAGACTGCTTCATTTTAGAATTTGTGACAGAATAGAGAAAGTCAAGTGTACCTTTATATATATTCTCCATTTTTGTAAGCTGATTTCAAGATATTGTGGATATATAAATAGGATGTCTTGGCCTATAATTCAACAAAGGAAGTTGACCTATATGGGACTGGCACTGAAGAATTAAATTATGAAGACAAAAATATAGATGATTCCAATAATAATGGGGAAAAGTGTCTGTTTAAAAAGACCAATGTGGGTGCTCAGTGAGCGAACTCACTGATCAATTCAAGTTTTAAAAACATATATATTATACGTCCTAGATGTGTGATGCTGGGCAAGCCACTTAACCCCAATTGCCTCAGCAAAAATAATTAAATAAAAACACATACATTGAAAATAAAAGTACAGGGTAGTAACAAAGAATGAATACAAAAAAAGTCATATTTTTCCTGTGACAAAAACACAAAAGTTCTGGATCATCTAAAATTGAAAATAAATGTTAAAAGACAAAAATGATGTTTAAAAAAGCTATTGGAGCCAAGGGAAGATTAAAGAATAAATCAGATTGTGGATGAGATAAAAGATAATGATAATGGATGATGGTGAGAATGCAGAATTATTCAATATTGTGCTTCTGTTTTCTCTTAGAATGAGGAAACTCTTTCAACTGGATGAGAGGAGAGGAGAAAACCTGTAGTCTATGGTAACTTCTTATTATGGAGTCTCAGTGGGTTACATCCTAATCTGAGAGAACTGGTTAGTGTAATTGCTCAGCTGCCAGTGGTTATTGTAAAGGGATCATGTTGAGCAGGAGAGGTACCACAGGGATAGAGAGAGATGAATGTTGTCTTGATATTCAAGAGGGAAAAGGAGAGCCCACAAACTACACATCAGTAAGCTTGAATTTGTTTTCCAGCACAATTGTGTAGCTTTATAAAAAGAATGATTTGTGAACATGAGAAGTAATATGGATTAATCAACAGCAAGTTCTTCCCAATTATCTCCATTTTCTTTCTTACTGGTAATTAAACTAATAAGGGACAGTGAGGAATAGTAGTAAATAAAGAGCTAGTCCAGGAAGACCTGGATTCTGGGCTTGTCTCTAACACAAACTGGCTGTGTTCCTGGGCAAATCACTTAATCTCTCAATTCTATAAGAAATTAGTATAAATTGCAAGGAAATTGTACAACTGCATTTCCTTACCTAGGAATTTCCTATACCAATAGAATCACAGTTCTAATCTATATCTGTCTCTAACTATACTGAAGCAAAAAGGCAATGTAGAAAAAATAGTTTCTGAGCTTCCTCAAGGCATCTGATAAATTCCCCCATGTTGTTCTTGTGGACAAGGCAGAGAAATGCCAATTTTAAAGTTCTGTACTTGGATGCATAAATTTAACCTGACAATAAAAGTAATAAGAAGGCCTGAATAGATAGCAATTTGTGTAAAGGAATTCTGAGATAAGATCATGGAGTGGAAATTGAGTCATGGATATGTCGTTGCTAGTCTAGGTATTGCAAAACAGTTGGTGTAACCAGAATACAGGAATCATTAGAACTGTTTCACTTTGCCCCACTCAGAAGCATTTTATTTGATCCTGGGTACCATATTTTTGGATAATATCTTAAGAGAAGTGAATAAGAGATAAGAAACTGTAAGACGGAATAGTAGATAACTTTTTTCCCCTAAGTTTGGCTGTAAAGAGGAACAGGAATTGAGGACAATATCTTAAAGGATTGGTATTTTGTTATTGTTAGTTTTGTTTTTTAGATAGGGAAGTTTAAATATAGGAGACCCAGGGATTGAACAAGAAGTAGGTAAGAAGAAAAAAGATGGGAAGGCAGGAAATAACCAAAGAGACTAATTCATAGAAAGTGTCAGAAGAAATTGAATAAAGAATATGAATGGGGGGGGAGGTACTGCTTTCAAATAGTCAAGTGAATAGAGAATAGACCCGTGGTTTCATTGATATTAAAACTTCCCATACAAGGAAACTCTTCAAGGACTCATATTCTATAAATTTTAGTTAAAGAAAATTGCCTAGAGCAATGAAATAGTTAAGTGAACTGCCCAAAGTCACAAAAACAAGATATGTCAGAGGCAAGATTTGAACCTAGATATTCCTGAACAGTTCTTTCCACGATGTCACATTACTTCTCCAAGTATGTGAAGAAGAAATAACAGAAAATAAAGCTATGTGTCATTAACATTTAAACAATTAAACTCTACATTTTAATATTTTTTCTAGCATACAAGTTATCAAAAAAGATAAATTGGTGTTACCATAGCCAACACATTAAGGTAGGAAAATAATTCATATAAAACATAGTCTTCATTTTACTAAGACAGATTCTGGAATCTTTTGTCCAGTGTCTGTCTGTCTTATTCACAGACTAAGCCAGAATTGTGTTACTTTGTCTTAGTAACTCACCCCAAAGCAAGCTTGTTCTACCTCACAGATAATTCAAGCTAATTTCCTTCTGTTCTAGTTGCTTTTCATGACCAGATGCATTCTACAGCTGCCTCTCCTTCAGCTCTTGCCAGCTTTATTGTCTAAGTGAAAGAGATGGCCTTCCTCCCTCATTCCACCAGTTTCTCCTTTGCTTGTCTTGTTCTAAGAACTGTCTAATCCTCACCACCCCCACATTAGCTTTTAATAAATGGAAGCAATCCATGGAATTTTCTATTTCAACATTCATAAGTAAGATACAACACCAACAGATTATAACCTTTGTTTTTGTTTGTTTTGTTTTTGTCACAGCAACCACTCCAATGATATGCTGTAATGGAAAAAAAAAAGCATTGGAGTAGAAGTCAAGAGACTTTGAAATATCTGACTGTCCTCACTCTCAAAATGGGACCAGTCCAACTTTTCTTTTTTTCCCCCTAGACACATAAACATATAAAAAGGCAACTCCCTTTCTTTTTCTGAGCTTGAATATTCTCATTCATAAAAGAAGTGGGTTGAATTAGTGCTTCTAGCTTAGAGTTTCTATGATCTTACACATATTCAATAAGAATTTAACTTCCCTCTGTGTGCTCAGAACTGGTTCATTCAATGGGGAAACACAAAAAAGTAGATTTCCCAATCCCTGCCATTGAGAACCTTACAATGTTGTCAATCAAATCACCATCATAATGCTTTGATAGTGGGCAATACAAAATGGTGTTAATGTCTGTATATTATAGACTCTATAAATGCTGTAATATAGGTCATTTAAAGCTAAAATCATCAGAAAAGGCTTCACAGTAGACTTTGAAGCTTGAAGATAAGGATTATTTGAAGGAGAAAAATGGGTAGGAGAAATGAGGAAGAAAGCCAAGATGGGCAAAAAGAGTTGTGGGTTGAGGAATGAGGAGCCTGAGGGACTTAGATTGGAGGGTTTATATCTAAGATCATAAGGAAATGAGTAGCTAAATAGTCAAGTTAAGCATATAATAAAGAACTTGGGCATTCAGCTAGAATTTGATATAGATTTTTTGAGCAGAATGACACAATGGAATTCATGTTTCAGGAAGGCTGATCCAAGATCTGGAAGTAGTAGGTAGGATAGATGGTTACACAGAAAGGGTTAGAGGAAGAAAATAAAGACTCTTATACACATGTTGCTTTCTAGGGGAGGAGAGAAGGGGAAGAACAAAAGGGGAAGAAGAATGATGAGGAAGGAAGAAGAAAAATTATCATGGAGACTTTCTTGGGCTTTACAAATGAATAAAGTGAAATACTTAGAGTGGTCACTTTCACTAAACTAAGCTATAGAAGAATAAAAGGCTGGTTCAGATCACTAATGATACTGGAGTGGTTTACAAAGAACAATAAAAATTTTTTGAGGATGAGGATGAGGATATTCCAGCATTCAATTTCTATCCTATATACTCCAATTGATCTATAATCTCTTCAATATGGGTATCCTTTCCAATGATACAGACAGTAGTTTGATCATGCCAAACCATCATGTGTGATGTTTGACATTGGCCTAAATCTGATGTACAAGTTCTTCCCAATATCTTAGGGGATTTCTTTATTTTTCTTAAAATTACATTAAAAATATTGGAATGCCTGTGTTGCCTTCTCTCACTTAATGACTAGCTCATTTTATTTTTTTCTGTCAAAATCATATAGAAAGTGGAGACAGGCATGCGATAAAGGAAAATTCAGCTTAAAACTTTAAGTATTAGTAATGATAATGAGAAGGGAGCAGGAGATTTTGCTATTACAGTATTTTCCCTCATAAAGAAAATTAAAGACTTTTCTTTTTTACATAGTTATTTGGGAAAATATTCCATTTGGAGGATTTTATAGGGTTCTGCACAATCACAGATTTATCTTTAATATGATCCATCACCAGAGTAATCTGATATATTAGAAATAAGTAGAGAGAAAGAAAGACAACAGATGGTAATTGTGTCCTTTCCAAACAGAGATAGATAACATGAAATAGTGACAAAAAGTGATAGGAAATAAGATGGCAGCTCTATCTCTCTATAACCATGAAAAACTAGATGGTCTGTTGAATATCACAAAGCTCTCCCATCACACAACTACTCATTTGAATTGTCCCAGGAGGGAAAAAAATCATTTTTTCAAATAATGGGGAGAAAATGTAGTCATTACTGGTTGAATATTTAAGGTATTTTTTCCCTTAGTTGACTATTTTAACTTGATCCCTATAGAATAAGCCCTTACCAATAGATTTAGGGCAGTGAATAGTTTTCTTCTAAATAACCCCGCCATCATCCTACCTGGGATATTTTAGCAATAATTTTGTAAAAGTCATTTCAAGTAGAAATGTACATGATCTTATTTATTATTTAATTTGGGAAGGGGTAGGACAAATTGTCATGGACTTTGTAAACAGAATCATAAATGAAAAGTGAAAAGTTATCTTAAAAATAATGAAGAGAATTCAGAGTCTGTTGGGAGAAAATGGTTTACTTTTACATATTCTACAATGAAGTTGCAGTACTACAGAGAACTTTCACATAATAAAGGGCAGGAGGAATAAAGCAATTTTAACGAATAGAAAGAGTGGATAATGGATTCACTTTAGTGCTAATTTCTGGTCTTTTGCTCTCTTCAAATACACCCTTCAGTAAATAATCTATAGAAAGACTTCAAATTGTATTGGGACTGGGAATTACAAATCAATCACCATTATTGCCATCAACACTTACTTTTGGACCCTGATGACAGAAAGAACAATTCTTCTGGATGATGAGTGAAATGTTGATCTTTAGAAACCAGGTTGTTATTATAGTTTATCCCTTCATCCTGATATTCCTGGAGCCTAACATTATTTGCATGTAAAATTTCATGCAGTAGCTACACAATGTTCAAAAATAAGTTTGACTGTTGTTGGAGCATTTTTCCCTTCAATTGACTGATTGCTTTGGTATCAAGTGGATTCATACTTAGAAACCCTCAGACTGTCAACAAAGTCCCTGAATTTTTATGGTTATACTAAATAAATGAATCTCTGTTTAAAATAAATAACTCCCTTAAATAACTATGTGTGAGTGAAATATACCTATTTGATATGTAGATAATGTGTGTGGATTAGGTATGACATAGGATAAACTGAAATCAGGAAATTTCAGAATTGGAAGGAATCCCCAAAGCCATCTACCAAAATTCAAATGTAAAAATAATTCCTATATGAAATCTTCATTACTTATCCAGATTCTCCTTGATGATTTCTAGTGATAGGGAATTCACTACCTCTAGGGGTGGTCCATTTAACTTTTGTACAATTGTAAATTTTATGAAGTTTTTCAATATATACTATGTCTAAATTCTGCCATTTCACAATTTCCTATTATTTCTTCTAAATCTAATCTCCTTGAGTCTAATTCTTCTTCCACATGACAGTCCCAAAGATGGGTATATCTGTGCTAACCCTCTAAAAACTCACTTCCCTAGTTTAAATATTCTCAGTTCCTTTAACTGGTCCTTTTATATATGTTTATATATAAAAGCCCTCTCATAGACTAGGATTTTCTTTACCTAGGGTCCATAGGTTTGGAATATTTTAAAACATTTTGAAATTATAATTCCATATAATTAGTTTTCTTTATAGTCCTGTATGTTTTATAAATTTAAACCTATTACCCTAAGAAGAGAGACATAAGTTTTACCAGAGTACCAAAGAAGTACATGGCAGACACAAAAAGATTACAAACCCCTGATCTAGACCATATGCCTCTAATAATGAAGTCTAAGAAAGTTACTTTTTTTTCAATCCTGTCTTACTGGATGTCTAAGTACATTGAAATACCCATTAAACACAGACATACACACATACCAGTTGTCTAGTCATGCATTTTTTAATCCTCTAGTTATATAATTGTTGGGGGTTTTTCTTAACTTCAGAATGAGAAAACACATTGAAAATACATCCACATAAAATTTATCTTATTCCAAGTTCTATATGGATCCAACATGTCTACCCTTCCTGGCTTTGTGTTATCTGAAAATCTGAGAAGTATACATTTGAATACTCCTTCATATGAGGTATTGATTAAAATGCATAAAGTCAAACACCAGTTTGGGAGAGGGTACCCCACTACAAAATTCTCTCCATAGAATCACTGCTCTTTGAAACTATTCAAATAGATTTATAGATATAAATTCATCATTATTTACCCCACTTATCTTCATTTTGTCTACAATTATATTTTAAGAAGGATTGTCTGACTGCTCATCAGAATTAATGTATTCTATGTCTATTTCCTCCGATTCAGATCTGCCAGTCTAATAACTACTAACAATGGAAATGAAGTTAATCTGACAAGAGATGTTTATAATGGATACATCCTAACTCTTAGTAATCACCAATGTTCATAAACAACTTCTCTTATAATTTATTTTACCAGTCAAACTCAGTAACTTTCATTAGAAAAATCCATTCTCTTTTCTTTTTTTTTCAGCTGGAACATTTGTCTTGCCCTAGTACAAACACTCTCCCATTTTCCATGATTCTTCAAAGATCATAGTGACACAGTCATAACTGCTGCCAGTTTTTTCTTTCTTTCCTTTTTTTTGTCAAGGCCTGGTGATGTGAATGCAATGAACAGAGGGATGTAATTGGGTTTTTCATGTAACTACATTTAGCCATTTGAATTTTATCCTTCCAAGAATGAAAATCATTTTGCTTGACATAATTTTTCAAATAATCAAAAAGATCTGTGATCTCATCAATTTTGATACCTTTTTCAATGAGGAAGTTTATAAACCATGCAGACAACTCTTGTCTATTTTTTTTCTCAAATTTTTCTACAGAGGTTCGATATGTTTGAGACTTTCCTCAATTTCTCCTGGAATCACAGAGATACTGATGAAGTACTCTCAGTTATCATTTTCTGGTGAAGATGACAGGGAAAAAATAATGTTTTAACTAGCTTCTGATTCTGGCTTTGTGACCATGATAACCACTTAACTTCTTCATTTATAAAATGAGGATGAAAATAGCTACCTTCCAAGATGTTGCAAGTCTCAATGAAAATAATGCATGTAAAACTCTTTGTAAATTTGAGGGCAATGAAGTTACTAAAATTCTTTATTGGACTCTGTTAATGTTGTCATTTCATTCTTATAAGCTTAAATTATTTTACCTAAATTCTCTATGGAATAATAGTTATCCAATTTATGAGATCCTAGTTATCTTTTCTGTTACCTAATTATACAATTATACTTTTCTCTTCAATGACTTCTCCAATCCAAATCTAGGCTGACACTGAACCATGTCTAAATTTGCCTTCTTCTTTTCTTCTGTCATGTATTCTAAAATGCCACAGTTATTCCCCCAAAAGGTTTTCATCATGTTTTTTTTTTTGCAGACTTCTGAATCTTTCAGTGAGATCCTCTGCATTATGAAAACTAAATGCAAAATGGAAAGATGTTTATGAGCTGATGCAAAGTGAAGTGAATAGAACTTAAAAAACAATATGCACAATGAGGACAGATATGAAAATGAAAAGAAGAATAAAATGTTGAATTCTGTATAATTCTAATGGCCAACTTGACACTGGGAAAGAAAAAAATTATTTTCCTCTTTTTCCTTTTTCCTGAGGCAATTGAGGTTAAGTGACTTGCCCAGGGTCACACAGCTAGATAATGTTAAGTGTCTGAGACCAGATTTGAACTCAGGTCCTCCTGACTTCAGGGCTGGTGCTCTATCCACTGCGCCACCTAGCTGCTCCCATCTTCCTCTTTTTCATGAAAAAAGTAGGAGACTACAGATTGAACACTGAATACAATATCAAATATAGTTGCTCTATTGGGAACTCAAATTGTGCCCTAATCCCTCCCTCTTTTAAATAAAGAGAAGCTCATTTTGAGGTGGGAAGAATGAACATATCTGGAATTTATTGCAATTAAAATTTAAAACACCAGTAAAACCTTTTGAATTATAAAATAAATCACATCTCAAGTTAACCAAAATTAAATATAAATATATAACAAATCCACATAAATCTGTGTTTAAAGGATGCTATTTTTCAGAACCAAGAGAACATTGTACATAGAAACAAGATTATCTGATGTTGAACTGTGACGTACTTTGTTCTTTTCAATAGTGAGGTGATTAAATACAATTCCAATAGACTTGTGATGGAAAATGTCATCCTCACCCACAAAGAGAACTGTGGAGACTGAATGTGGATCAAAGCATAGTATTCTCACTTTTTGTTGTTGTTATAATGTTTGTCTGTTTGTTTTTCTATTTCATTTTCTATCTTCACTATTCATCTGATTTTTCTTTCAAAGCATAAGGAATATGGAAATATATTTAAAATAATTGCACATGTTAAACCTATATCAAATTGCTTGATGTTTTGGGGAGGAGGAGAGGAAGAGAAAAATTTAGAGCATAAGATTTTGCAATAATGAATGTTGAAAACTATTTTTGAATGTATGTGAAAAAATATATTATAAAAAATAAGGTATGCTATTTTTGTAATTAATCTTGAAATTGATAGTCAAATAAATGAACAAACTACACTATTACCTGAAGAACAAAGGGTTAAGAAGAGAGAATGAACAAAACTGATTTATGGCCAAAGAAATTATGAGTTAAAGAATTTGCTTTAGAAGTGGTCAGAAGGCATTCAATAGATACATAATAAATGTTGATTAATAAATATCTTGATGAATTGAAGTACATACAGTCTTATCGTGGGACAAAACTTCCTAAAAATCAAGCCATTTTTGTTTCTACTTTTGCTTTTTGGTTTGGAAATATAGAAGACATAACTTTTACTGTGATGATAGTTGGGGAAATGAAATTCCTGACCTTCCAGCTCATTGTGAACTCCCTAAAGTAAACACAAAATGATTTTTATTAGTCACCTTCTGAGTAGACATAGTGGAAAGAATGCAATAAAACTTTGGAATGGTCTTTGAATCCCTATTCACAAAATCAATCAATCAACCATTAAGCATTTATTAAGCACAGGAATAAGATCCCTAATTCTTGCTGGATTGATTTATTAATGGCATCAGTGACTGAAGTACCTAATCACTCAATAACAAGCTTAATTCATTTATATTTGAGATCTTCAATTAATTAATAAATACCCATAAAGTTTCAAATAATTATATATATGTTTGTGTGTCTGTGTGTCTGTGTAACACACACACAGACACACACACACACATACACACACACATACAACACCATTCCTACTATGAAGGATCTTATATTCAACAAGGCAAAACCATTCAGTATGATTGCTTTCTGTCACAGCTACAGTAGGCTGGAGAAAATTGTCAAGATATTTTGTATAACTGAAACCCTGGTAAGTAGGTACCTTATCTATATGTCCTAGCAAAATGTCTGTATTCTCAGATAAGAAAGCTGAAATGAGAGTTTATCAAAGAATTTCAATTTCAATTTCAATACACATGCAAAGATACCCAAATAAACCAGGACATACAAAAAAATAAAAAAAACCACACCAGAGGACATCATGACCCCTGACAATTACCCTAGTAATGATGTACTAGCAATCATAACAAAACAAGGTTGACAGTCACCTGGCAGTGTTATTCCTATTTAGTTAGAACTGCATTCACACAATACAACATGAAATGAGTCTTTGACTGCCTCCCTTTTGGCCCCAACCCAATAGCTGGCACATAAGGATAAAAATAACAATTAGACCTGTGATTTTATTGGTACAGAGAACTACCAGGTGAGAAAACACCCTTTATCAGTTGAGACCAGGGCCTGACATCTAGTAGACACTTAATACATATTTATTGATTGATGACAGAATATTTTTCATTAGATTGACTCATGTAGACAGCCAAATAAGATAATTCCAGAAAAAATGACTGCTTTGGCTCCCTACATTGATCAACAACCCCTGTGCTCCCTTAGGGATTTGCTCAGATTCCTAAATGGAGCGTTTGTGAGTATTTACATTTTGGTGTCTTTAAGACATCGGTAGATTTATTTGGCCTGGATTGTTTGACTATTATCAGTTGTTACTGATAGACCAAACTAAGAATTTGCATTTTAAAAGATATTTATGATAAAAGTAGAAGGTCTAATGGAACAAATCCTACTGATAATAAGGAAGTAAAAATATTCAAAAAACAGGCAATTTTTTTCAGTTGGTAAATCAACCAGGGAATGAAAGGATCCATTTCTCAGTTCAGTAACACCTCTCAAGGTTGATTCCTATGGTACCCATATACCTTGTCAACAATGAATGGAATGGCAGTAATCAAAACTCAATAGTGTATTTTAATTGCATCACTAAATAAATTAACCTAGTAAATTATACAGGGCCATGTCCACTTTTTTCTCCATATGTCAGATTTTAGAAAGAAGTTTTGCTTTAAAAATCAATGAGAAGCTGGGATTTTGAAAATGTTGATTTGGTCTCAATGTGCTATTGATAAGGTCTGAGGCAGGGAGAATGGTGTTAGATTACAAAAATTAACTGTGACTGACATATTATCAAGGATATCATCAAGGACAGTTCACTCTGGAACTCTACCTCAAGACCAGACTAGCCCAAACTAAGACTATTCCAGGCAGTGAGAGATATGCTAGCATAATCTCAGAACATCCTCCAATTTCCCAAATCCTGAGAAGCCCAAATCAGTTTTCCTCACTTTTCCCTTGTCTTTATACTATCGTACTAATGCAACTCTTAAATCAAACTGCACTACTCCACAAAACAAAGATCCAGTTCCCAGCATTAGATAACCTGGATTTTTAAAATTTGAGTTAATGATTCCAGGAATGCTGATCATTCCATTTCATTCAATTCAATTTAGCTAATTTTTATTAAGTAACAGAATTGTGAGAGGAGTGCTGTATTTGGAATCTAAATCTCTTTTACTTACTATCTATATGACCCTAAACAAGTTGTTCCATCCTCACAATAACCTGTGAGGGAAATGATGTTATTATTCCCATTCTAAAGATAAAGAAATTGAAACTAAGAGGATAAATTATTTTCCCATGGTGATACCTGTTAGTAAGTATTTAATGCAGTATTTGAACTAATGCTTATAAAATGTAATGATGATGATGATGATGATAATGATGATGTAGTATTCCTGAATACAAATCTGGAACTGTGACGACTATTTCAGTTGTTCAGAGAGTTTTTATTATAGGAGATGAAGTCACAAAGTTTGGGACTAGATTGTGAAACCCCTTGAAAGTCAAGTTAAAATGTTTGAACTTAATCCTGCAAATAATGGAAAACCAGTAAAGATTTTGTTGCAATTGCTACTACTGCTACTGTTATTGTCATTTGATTTGTTTTGTATTTTAATCAAAAAGCAGCATGAAGAAATCAGGGCTTTAAATAATCAGAATATGGGTAGGATTGAAAAGTGGAGAGAATAGATACAGGGGGATTAAAATAAAGATCCATTAAAATATCTTGGTCCTGCTGAATCAAGCCCTTAGAATAGGGATTTTCAAAATGTTTTAACTTGTACAATTACTCCCTCTACTTATACAAATCACAACCTCTTGATGCTTAAAAGACTATTTTCCATAGACAAAAAACATAAATCACTTAGTGGTCAACATTCTAATCATTAGCCTTTTCAAATTTAGCTCTTTATAGAGTACGTACACATGTACATAAACAAAAGTCATGTTGACCATTAAGCTCTCCAGCTTAAGGAAACTCTTCAGAACTTGTATATCACTAATATTACCTTTGCAAAGCCACAGTCACCTATGGAGCATTATAATAATATATCACTGTAGAAAAGGATAAAATAACCCATGAGAGTTGAGTAAGAAGAATAGGACCAGAAAGGTTCATTTCCTTGGAAAGTAGCATTTCAATTATGACATATCAGTTTTAAAAAGAGGTCACTGCATTGAGAGTCGTAAAAAGGATGATAAATGAGGAGAGAATAAAACAGCTAAATGCATTGTGCTCTACTAAGTGATACCTAGGAAAGGCAAGACAAGAGCTTGAAAGGTAAAAACACCAGAGTAGAAGGGGAATCACTTAGCTTTAAAGAAGAAATAGAAGGAAATGAAGGAGTGAGACATGAAGACTACAGGGAATATTCTTTGACAGAGAGGGCTATTGGATGATGGAATAGACTCCCAAGAGAAATTGTGAAAATTCTATCAGTCAGGACATTTAAGATGAGCTGGGACAAAGCACTACAAACTCTGCTTGTGAAGAACAATTCAGATCTTAGCAAAGAAAGGACATAATAGCCAGGTAGGTCAACACCATCACCAGTCTTTATGATTTAAATTCAAATTTAAAAATCAGAATTATATTTGGCTCAGGATTGCCATTGTCACATCTCCCAATAAGGGGTCTGCTGATTGGAACTATACTCAATTTCTTACTAATCCCTTTATGGATTACCATGTCTCCCATGAAAAAAAAATTAAATTTTCTGTGCTCAATGTTCATCTCAGCTCTATGAAGAGTCGAGCACAATATTGGAGTAGATACTTGATAAATTAGAAGTAATTGGATTGATTAGATTTTCCTAAAAATATTATTTTATGATTTGTCATTACCTTTGAGACATGAAATGATAGAATCATAAGTTAAAAGTTAAATTAACCTTAGGGAAAAAAGAAGAAATTAAAAAGGACTATACAAGGCCATAGATCTAGAGCTGGAAGGGGCCTTGCATACTATTTAATCTAACTCTCTCATTCCTCAGAGAAGTAAACTGAGGCTCATAAAGATTGTGATTTAACAAAGGTTTAATAAGGAATAGATCTGAAAGTAAAATTTAGGATCCCTAATTAAAACCCCAAGCTCCTTTCTACTATGCCTCACTATATTTATGTGTATGGATATCTAGGGGACTCAGTAGGTCGAAGGCCATCCTTGGAGTCAGGGAAACCTGAAATCTTCACAAATCCATCCTCAGACACTTACTAGCTGTTCAACTCTGATTAGGAAAGTCGTTTAGTCTCTGCCTGTCTCCACTTTCTCTTTGATAAAATGGAATAATAACCAAACATTCTCTAAGTTAGAAGGATCTTAGTTTTAAAATATTTGTAAAGTATTTTTGTTAATATTAAACTATTGCTGTTGTTCTCTCAAACAACCTAGAGAGACTCATGTAATTTATCATATTTATCCTTATACTATATATGCATATATATTATATATCTCCATGAATGCAGGTAGGTATGGAACTGAAAGAATGGGGAAAATACTGGCCTCTTTTTATAGGTGAAAAAAAAACAGAGACTAAGCAGTTAAAGCAGACTACGGATTAAGAGCAAAGAATATGGAGACAGAAAAGATTAGAAAGCCCAATCCAACTGAGGCCTTATGTCAAAAATAGAATAATAAAGGAAGCCAGAATTAAAACCCAGGCTCTCTAATTTGCAAATCTAATTTGCTTTTGTGACTTGTCCAAAGAGGCACATAGGCAGAACGAGGACTAGAACATGGGGCCCCTGGCGCTTTCCCAGGATGTGTCCTAGGGGAGGGAGGGAGTTTACAAAATCCTCAGAGTCTCATCAGCTTGCCAAAATGGTGCACTGTTGTTTCCTGGCTGATGACACCATACTACAAAAAGGCACCAAGTAGCAGGAGAAGTCAATAACCGAGTCAGGACCAGGACTCCTGCCTTTCTATTTTACCCACTGGACCACGCTGCTTCTCTTGCAGCTGTTTAATCTGCCGATATGGTGCCTTGTTCCCACTTATCTGTGTGGTTCAAATGGATTTTCCCGGTTTCAGAAGCCCAACAAATACTGAATGTCAGAAGCTCTTTCTTGCAAAAGCTCTCTGGGTTGTCAGTCTAACACAGAGATGGCCAAACCGTGACTTGGGCATCAAGCACCATTTAGGAATGTTCACTGACGCTCTGACTCCCGCGCAGCCAGTCAGCAGCTGGCACTGATGCTTTCATGTTTTTTTGAAGAGTTTTACATATCAATCAGTCAACCAAGAATCATTTGTTAAACACCATTATGCCAAACACAATGCTAGGTACTGGGAATACAAAGAAATAGTCTCTGCCCTCAAAGAGTTAACATTCTGAGAGAGGAGGGAAGAGGAAAATGTAGGAGGGAGGGTACATATATAAGTATATACAGAAATAAGGGGAAAGAATAAGCACTTATATAGTACCTATTATGTGCCAAACATTGCATGCAGCCTTAATGTACTTACAAATATTATCTCATTTTATGGTCACAATAGTTCTTATTACAACCCATTTCACAGATGAGGAAACTGAGGCTGAGGGAGTTTCTGGGACTTCTCCAAGGTCTAGAAGCTAGACAGCAGCTGAGACAGGAATCAAATTCCACTACTCTACCTGTTGTACCTCTTCGTTGTTCCATTGAATTGATGATCTTGTGAACCCTCTGAGGCAGGTAGTTTAAGTATCAGTATCCTTATCTTATAGATGAGGAAGCTGAGGTTCAACAAAGCCTCTCATGGCTTAGAGAAATCAGAAAGGTCCTTAAGCTGAGTTACTTTACTCTCACACTAACCTGGTGAGTCAGTACTGAAAGCATGTTAGAGAGGCATTGAAAATCCTTGGCAAGCCAGGTAACAAATATCAGAGCTGGGACATATCTCCCTAATTTCCAGTCCAGCACTCTCTCTGCTCCATCCTGCTCCCTTGCCTTCCTTCTAGACAGGATGAGGCTTCTGTTTCTGTGAGAGAAAGTCGGAGCTCTGCCTTATCATTTGAGAGATCACTTAAGACTGAGAATAGTTGTGCTCCAAAGGCAGTGTGCACTCCTCCTGTCTGTAATATCCTTAGCTATTAGCACAATGTGTATAGCACTTTAGGGGGTAACCCACTGATACAGTCGAGCTAGACTTGAAAATGTGTAGTAATGAACTGCAGCAGTTCCAGGCTCTAAATCAAAGAGTCCTAAAGCAGACAAAGGAATGGGAAGGACAGTGCATCCTCTCTAGAGGCAGATTCTTTGCCAGTCAGACTATCTGCCACCTTAGAAGTGAAGTTCCTATTATATCTGGGAAGCCCTGTGGTGAGGGTGTAAAGTAAGGGAACCAACACAAAGATTGCTGGGCAGTTTCCTAGGATTCCAGGTTAAGGAGCAGACTTTCTCTTCCCAGGCTCCACTCTATTAGTAGGACAAACAAAGTACAGGTCATCCCATGTAGCCCCTCAGAAAAAAAGCCCAATGGCCCCCTAAGGCAGTCTCAGAAACTCAATCAGTATAGCAAATAGGAGAACATGAAAACATGACTTTTGTATCCCAACCCAAAATATTTGAGGATAGGCAAAAATATTTCCACTAGACACAAGCTTTTCAAAGTATCTGTAACTTCATCTTCACATATCAATGTGCAATTCTCTGCACCAATACAGATTGTTATCTCTCTGTGATTAGAGGATTTCTAAAGCATTATCTGAGACCACACAAGATAATTGTTGACCAGACTCCCACAGATTGTACAAATCAAAAAGCAAAGTTTTGGATGCTTGTCTTTCTTACTCTAAGACCCACATTCTGTCCTCTCCAACATGACATCTCTGTCTCAAGAAAGGACACAGAAAAATGTTATGAGGCACAAGAATTCGATTCCTGCACAATGATGGAGTGGACTCACTAGTGAGCATAGGAAATAAAATCTACTGTGATCACTTGAAGAACTTTTCCTTTATTCATCTTGATTAGTTTATAGGATGTCAACTGATCCAAAGAGTGTCAGAATAAATGCAGCTCTCTCCTCTCCTAACCTGATTTCCCCCGGGTTTCCTCAACTTTATAGATATATAAAGAGTAGAAAATTGTCCCAAGTCTTCTTTCCACAAGAAGGCTACCATTATCTTATCTGAAAACTGACAGGTGAAACAAGAAGGAAGACAGGTTTGGAAGGAGAGAAATAAAGGGAAGTAGTATGACTGTATTCTTCTGCTTAGATGATGGCAGCACAGAAAAGTGGAATGAGCCCAGGGTTTGGAATCTGAGAGCCTGGAGTCAAGAGGACCTAAAGTTGGTCCCTTACCAACTGTGACATCAGAAAAGAGACTTGATATCTTTGGTCTTTCATTTCTCATAAGAGGGAGGAAAGGGAAGGAAAAGGGAAGGAAAGGAGAGGAGGAACTAAGAGAGGAGAGGAGAGAAAAGGGGAGTAGAGGGAAGGGGAGGGGAGCAAATGGGAGGAGAGGAGAAGGGAAGGAAGGAGAGAATAGAAAATAGAAGTGGAGGAGAGGAGTGGAGAGAAGGGATGGAAAAAAGGGGGAGAGAATGATGAGAGAGGAGGAATATTGAAAAAAGAAAAGAAATGCCATTTCACTGAATTCCATTTTGACACATGTCCTGGAGTGAAAAAGATTATGTGAGGTATGGGAATAGTAAAAGAAATAGTGACTGCTTTCTTTCAATAATTTCCTTCTTCACATTTCTTTTCACCACTTTCCCTTTCATTCTTGCTGTTTCTATCCATTTATAGCCTGTCACTAGGTCTCCACAAGCAAAGAGCAATGGAGAGCCAAAGCAATGATCCATACAATTCAGACAAAAAAAATCAAACCAAAACATCCTAACATTTTCCTGAATTTCCACATAATTCAGACACAACAGAAATAGCTTTTGTACATGAGTTTTATGATACTTCAGTTCCCTCACTCAGAGATGGCTTATTGTCTCTCCTAACCACCAGGATGATTCAATGACCATTTTCCCATTTCAAAATGATCAGACAAACCACATTCAGAATCAGAAAGGAATCTTTAAAAATCATTTAGTCCAAATTATTTATTTTATAAAATAAAGAAACTGAGGTCCAGTGTAGTCAATGGCTTGTCCATAAATAGGAAAGCCAAGATTCTAACTCAGTCTACTGACTGAAATTCCAGTGTTCTTTCCACCATATTATGTAGCCTGAACAAATGTATGGATAATGCTACTGATAATTCTGATATTGGATTATTTATTCATGTACCCAAATCTTAGATGCTTCTCCATGATAATTTGTCACCTTCTAGGATTTACTTTGCTCTCAACTCCACCATGAACATTATTCAGACTGGAAATATTAAGAGGAGAGGACAGGACAGAACAGGACAGGAGATGACAGAACAAAACAGAAAGAGAGAAGAGGGAAGTGATGAGAAAGGGGAATAAGTAGTAAATCATATTTTTCTTGTGCAGCATTAAAATTTTTGGAAATATGTTTAGAAGTATTGCACATGTTTAACCTATATGAGATTATTAGCTGTCTAGGGGTAGGGGGCAGAAGAAAGGAAGGGAGGAAAATATGGAACACAATATTTTGCAAGGGTGAATGTTGAAAACTAATGTATTACATGTATTTTTAAAATATAAAAAGCTATTATTTAAATATATTTTTCCCTTTCCTTTCATATTCAGATCTAATAGTGGGATTGCACAAATATTACCTATTTTAATCCTCACAGCAACCCTTTGAGGTATGTTATTTCTATCACTATTTACAACTATGGAAACTGAGGTAGATAGAAATTAAGTGAATTATCCAGGATCAAACAGTAGTGAATGTCTGAGGGCAATTTTGAACTCAGGTCTTCCTGACTCTAGATGCAACACTTTATCCCCTGTTCTACCTAGCTGCCTTTGGTGAGAAGAGGACTCATGGTATGTAACTCATTACATGCAAGTAAAGATTGCAATTAGAAGGGACAGAGAGAAAACTGCATGGTAAATAAGAACCATAATGTCCAGGAAAAATCTCTTCCAGATTGGAGTGAAGAAAAATCCCAGTTGGAAAAAAGCAATTAAAGAAGGCCAAAAAACTTACTACAAAACTTAGGAAACATGCATTATTAAATTTGAGAACTGGTTATTATATTCTGGAAACATAACATGATAGAATGAACACTGCAGGATGCGGGAAGCCTGGGTACTAAGCCTTGGTTCTTGGTTCTGGTAACTATTTGTGTCACAAAAAAATTTCTCTCTGAATCTCAATTTCTTTTCCTGCAAAATGCAGGAATTGGGATAACCTCTTAATTTCCTCCCAGATCAAAATGGGTTCATGATCTAGACATAAAGAATACTATAAACAAACTAGTAGAACATAGGATAGTTTACCTCTCAGATCTGTGGAGGAGGAAGGAATTTGTGACAAAAGAAGAGCCAGAGATCATTATTAATCACAAAATAGATAATTTTGATTATATTAAGTTAACAAGTTTTTTGTACAAACAAAACTAATGCAGACAAGATGAGAAGGGAAGCAATAAACTGGGAAAACATTTTTACATTCAAAAATTATGTAGAGAATTGACTCAAATTTATTAGAATTCAAGTCATTCTCCAATTGACAAATGGTCAAAGGATATGAACAGACAGTTTTCAGATGAAGAAATTGAAACTATTTGTAGTCATATGAAAAGGTGCTCCAAATCACTATTGATCTGAGAAATTCAAATCAAGATACCACTACACCCCTCTCAGATTGGCTAAGATGACAGGAAAAGATAATGAATGTTGGAGGGGATGTGGAAAAACCAGGACACTGATATATTGTTGATGGAACTGTGGACTACAACATAACATTTTCAACCTTTCTGTTGTTTGCTTGTGTTTTGTTTTCTTTCTCAGTTTTCTTTTCCTTGATTCAATTTTTCTTGTGCAACAAGATATATATATATATATATATATATGTAGATATATATGCATATATTAGATTTAAATTATATTTCTACCATGTTTAACATATATTGGACTACTTGCCACCTAGGGGAAGGGGTGGGGGAAAGGTGAAAAAATTTTGAACAGTAGGTTTTGCAAGGGTGAATGTTGAAAAATTATTCATGCATATGTTTTGTAAGTAAAAAGTTTTAATTAAAAAAAATCACATTAAAAAAATTTCCTCCCAGATCTTCCTATGAAAGCAAGACATAAAAGGAAATATTAGTGATGGGAATTGGGCAGCTGAGGTGATACAGAGAATAAAGTAACAGGCTTGGAGTCAAGAAGACTCATCCTCATGCTATCAAAATCTGCCTCAGACACATAAAAGCTCTGTGATCTTGGATGAGGCACTTAAACTCAGTTACCTTATCTGTAAAATGAGCTAGAGGAAAAAAAATAGTCCTTCACTGTACTATCTTTGCTAAGAAAAAAACAAAACTAATAGGCTTGGGAAAGTTTGACTATGACTGACTGATTAGGCATGACTACTGGAAATAAAATCAATGATGGAATCTAAAAAAAAGCTAAAAAAAATAAATAATAAAAATATTACCAGAGGCAGAGCAAAAATGATGGAGAATAGATAGGATTTTGCCTGAACTCTTCCTGGATTCTTTCAGAATCAACACCAGATCAAGCTTTGGAATGGGTTTTAAAGTGACAGAACCCACAAATATTTGGAGTGTAAAAAATTTCCAGCAGAAGCTATCTTGGAAGGACTTTGAGAAAGATCTGTCTCAAATGGGCAGTGGGGGACTCTGTCCAGTGCAGGTACAGCACAGAGAGGCCCATAGCAGAGAGGTTCCCCCTGCCATGGAATCTAGTAGGAGGCCCTTAGCCAAAATAAAGCAATGTTGGCTACTCTGTCCTGGTTCAATAGCCAGTGAATGAACAGACTGGCTGTAAGAGCTGCATGAAATTACAGGAGTCAAAGAATGAGCCCCTGAAGTCCAAGATAACAAGTGGAACTTGGCCATGCCTATCCAGCATGGGAAGGAAGCTGGTAGCACCAGGATCAGGGCAGCATAAAACCACTGTGGCCCTGTGGAAGAAGCTCAGGACAGTCTCCCCTCTGCCCCAGAAGTGGACTTCAAACTTTAAAAATGAGCAAAAAAGCAAAAAAGAGCTCTGACCATAGAGAGACAGATAGGGAAGAACAGATCTCAAATCCTGAAGACACTAAATGGGAGATACAAATTGGCCTCCAACTGAGAGGGCTCTCTTGGAAGAATTTAAAAAAGAGCTTAAAAGAGAGTTATAAGAAAAATGGGGAAAAGGAAATAAGAGCTTTAGGAAAAGAAACACAGAAATTGTTTGAAGAAAACAATTCCTTAAAAATACAGTTGGTGAAATGGGGAAAATATATTGAAGAAAACCACTTCTAAAAAATAGATTTGGCAAAACAGAAAAAAAACTTCTTGAAAAAAAGAATTGGTGAAATTTAAAAAGAGAACAACTTCCTAAAAAATAGAACTGTTAAAATGGGGGAAGGGGCAGAAGATCAATGAACTTAAAACAACTCACTTAAAAATTAAATTGGCAAAACTCAAAAGAAGGTAAAAAAAGTTAACTAAAGAAAATAAAATCCATTAAAAATTAGAATTGCACAAATAGAAGTGAATAACTCAATGAGACATGAATCAGAAAAACAAAATCCCAAAAAATGAAAAAATAAAAGAAAATATAAAGCAACTCATTGAAAAAATACCTGAACTTCCTGTCATCTAGGGGAGGGATGGGGACTGGGGAGGGGGATTTGTAATGGAAAGCTTTGCAAGGGTCAGTGTTGAAAAAATTACCCATACATATATTTTGCAAATAAAAAGCTTTAATAAAAAAGAAAAGAAAAGAAAAACGCCTGACCTGGAGAATAGAACCAAGGGAAAAAAACATCTAAGAATTATTGGACTACCTGAAAACCATGTTTGAAAAAAACAAACCTTGACTACATCTTTCAAGAAATCATCAAGAAAAAAACTATCCTGATATCCTAGAATCAAAAGGTAAAATAGCCATTGGAAGAATCCACTAATCACCTCCTAAAAGAGACCCCAAAATAAAAACTTGAAGGAATATTATAGCTAAATTCCAGAATTATCAGATCAAGGAGCGAATTCTGCAAGCAGCCAGAAAGAAACAATTCAAATATCCACAATCAAGATTATCCAGGACCTAGTAGCTTTTACTTTAAAGGATCAAAAAGACTAGAATATGTTATTCTAAGAGGGCAAAGGGGCCAAGATTCAACCTTCCAGAAAAACTAAGCATTTTCTTTTAGGGGAAAAGATGGACATTCAATAAAATATCAAAAAAATCAAAATTTTTGATGAAGACAGAAAATTTAATCTTCAAATACAGAATTCAAGAGAAACATAATAAGATAAAAAGGGAAGGGAAAAAACTATTTTAAAGGTTAAAATGTTTATATTCCTACATGGGAAGATGATATATGTAACTCTTGAGAACTGTATCTTTTTTAAAGGTATAATTACAAGGTGTAGGTATAATTTGACTTTATTGTGATGACATGAAATAGGAACTAGGACTACTGGAAGAAGATGAAGAGGAGGTAAAATGGGGTAAAGAACATTACATAAAAAGGCAAAAAAGACCTGTTATAGTTGATGGAAAGAAGGATGAAGGATGAAGGATAATCAAATCATCCAATTTGATTCAAAGAGGGGATATCATACATATTTAGTTTGATATAGAAACTTGTCTCATACTATAAAAAATAGGAGGGGGAAAAAAGAAAGTAAAGGGGGAGGGTAACAAAAGGGAGATCAGCAGTAGAAGGGAAAAGGGATAAGAAAGAGGGAAGGGTTGAAAAGGGGAAGACAGAATGAGGAAGGTGGGGGGTCAGAAGCAAAACACTAGTGAAAATGGAAAAGGAGAAAGGAAAGAGAAAAATTTAACTTGGGAAAAATAAGATGGTGGGAAATACAGAGGTAGTGATTTTAACTATAATGTGAATGGGGTGAACTCTTCCATAAAATGGAAGCAGATAAGAAACTGAATTAAAAGCCAGAATCCTACAATATGTTGTTATCAAGAAACACATTTGAAGCAGAGAGGTATATACAAAAAATAAAAGGCTGGAGCCAGAATTTACTATGCTTCAGCTGAAGAAAAAAAGTACGGTTAGCAATCCTGATCTCATATCTAGAAAAAGCAAAAATAAATCTAATTAAAAGAGATAAGGAAGAAAACTACATCTTACTAAAAGGTACCATTAGATGATGAAATAATATCTAAACTAAACATATATGCACCAAGTGGTATAGCATCCAAATTCCTAGAGGAAAAGTTAAGAGCTACAAGAAAAAACAGCAAAACTAAACTAGTGGGAGATCTCAAAGAATGTTACTGATAATTGTTAAAATGTGTATAGAAGACATGCACATGTTTAACATATATTGGATTACTTGATTTCTAGGGTAAGGGGTTGGGGAAAAAAGAGGGAAAATTTTGGAACACAAGTTTTGAAAGAGGGAAAATTATTTTTGCATATATTTTGAAAATAATAAGCTACTTAAAATGTTACCAAATGATTAGGAGTAAGTATCCTGAACCAGATTTTCTCAACAGATGAGTTATTTCTGGGCAACAATTGAGATAACTTTATAATTCCGTATCAATTCTTTGAGGTCACTATGACACTATGCTACAAACTAACATAAATTTCATAAATTATTTTATAAAGGTCTGATAGCATCAAGGCAATTTTCCATCCCAGCCTTTAACAAACCTGTTATGAAACTCTTCCTTCTCTCTCATTTGCATCTCTAAATTCTTCAGACTGCTTTTCCTTTGGCTGGTGGATACCAGATAAAGACACCTTTCTTTATAACTATAATGCTGACTTTGTAATGTTAGTGTTCTATCACTTCATTTATTGTTCTTCTTGTTTTAAGCCCTTTTTTCTTGAAGAGGACCAATGACATCACAGGTAATATTTTGATTTATTCATAAATTGGATTTAAGTGAGGTAGAGCTGCTTCACAAAGTCATTAGTCTCATTCTCTCCTCCAGAGTCACTGAAGTACAATGGCAAGACAAAAGTCAAAATTACTGGTGATGGACCTAGATGACATTGACTTTCTAAATTAAGGCCTCAGTTTTTATAAGATAATGCTCTTCAACAACAAAGGTCTTGGCAAGAATTAAGCAAAAGATGACCTAATTTACCATTACAAAGCATCAATTTGGGAGAGTAAGATCCTCAGGACTCATTTCTCAAAAATTAATGAGGACTCCAATGAGCTTTTGTTTATGTTGATCATATCTATTAAAATTTACCACATTGTAAATTAAAAACTCTTGGTATTATTATCAAAATAATTTTGACATCACAGACCCTCAAAAGAGTATAGGGGAATCCAAATAGTCCTTGGACTACACTTTAGAAACTGCATTTGTATTGAAAATGAATAGTTTTTGGATATGACTACAAAATATATATTTTATGTCCTTTGAAAGTACTGGACTACATCAATTGGAGAACAGCTGAATAAATTATGGTATATGAATGTTATGGAATGTTATTGTTCTATAAGAAATTACCAGCAGGATGATTTAAGAGAGGCCTGGAGAGATTTGCATGAACTGATGCTGAGTGAAATGAGCAGAACCAGGAGATCAATATACACAGCAACAACAAGACTATATGATGATCAATTCTGATGGACATGGCTCTCTTCAACAATGAAATGTTTTAGACCAGTTCCAATTGTTCAGTGATGAAGAAAGCCACATACACCCAGAGAGAGGGATATGAAATGTGGACTACAACATAACATTTTCATTTTATCTATTGGTGTTTGCTTCTATTATGTTTCCCTTCTCAGATTTTTTTTTCTTATAGATCCAACTTTTCTTGCATAATAAGATAACTGTAAAAATATGTTATACACATATTTGATTTGTCAAGTATTTTAACATAATTAACATGTAGTAGACTTCTTGCCATCTAGTGGAGGGGTGGGGACTTGGGGGGTGGGATTTGTAACAGAAAGCTTTGCAAGGGTCAATGTTGAAAAATTACCCATACATATGTTTTGCAAATAAAAAGCTTTAATAAAAAATTTAAAAGTTACCATTTGAAATTTTAAAAAAGTACTGGGCTATATTATGATGTTCTGATAAAATCATTAATTTGGATCACAGGTTTAGAGCTGGAAGAGGCATCCAAAGTCATCTAGACTGAACCTTTCATTTTGCGCAGGAGGAAACAAAAATTCCCAAAGGATAAGTAATTTGCCTGCCTGTTGCTAGTAAATATGAGAGGCAAAATTTGATCTCAGACTCCCCAACTTCAAATCAACCAATCTTTTTTACTGTGTCACATTTGGGCAACAAGCAATCATCTACCCCATCATCATCTAAAGATCACTGCACTCTTTCCTCAATATGAATTAATCTGTTTTCATTGAGCACATATAAAGTAAATAACTAAGTAAAAAAAAAGCAAAAAGTTCAGTAAGAATGAGGTACACAACTGACATATTTGGAAAGAGAAACTTATTTTCCAATTCTCACTCACTTATTTAACTTAATATATCTTATCTGCAGAATGAATAAATTGAACAGCATATGAATATGAATTATTAGTATTATTCAATAAAATTTAAGAAAGATTTATTAAGATTTTACTGCAATCAATATTAGGCACAAATAAGGAAAAAAAACCCAAAACATTAAGTACTTGTGCTCATGGAGCTTACATTCTTCTGGAAGAACATGACATGTGCAAGTAAATGAAATACATAAGAAAAGCAACATAACAAAGTCATTCTCCCCAGTTATAGTAAGTCTAGATAATCAGCAAATAATCAGCAAAACCCCAGCCCAGCTGAGAGGTGTTTTAAAGGAAGGAGAATGAAAGGAATGTATTCTTAAGATGGAAGACCACTTATTCAAAGTTCTGGAGGCAAGAGATGAAATGTCATGTATAGAGGAAAACCAGAAGGCCAGTAAATCTATAATGAAAAGTTGGTGAATGGGAATAATATAGAAATGAATAATTATTATTATTTCACAGTGTAACACCAATTATGGAATTTGACCTCTATAAGTCTTTGTGGTAAAAGGTTTTAGAAACAAAGATACCAAAATTTCTTAAAAGGCCTTCAGTGAAATCAGTGGTTCTTCCTGGAGGCAAAACCAAATGGTATCTCAGTGTCCCTTACTGCCTGATGATTCTATCAGATTTCACACAAATCTCAAATAAAAGCAAAGAGCTTTACAGTTATTTCACCCAATGCACACTCATTCTTTCCTGGCAACATAAAAGACTCTTTCCTCATAGAAACTAACATACTAGTAGCCAAGCTGGGGACTGATTCTGAGAAAATGATTTCTGAGGTATGGAGGAACATTTCCTTTTAACTGGACTCCCTGGAAGGTCAGCTTTAGAAAGATAAGCTAACCCCCTCAACAAGGTGGCAGACATTAAGTACTTTGGTTGTGTCCCCCTATGGGCCCTGCTAGTTTCCATAAGGAGAGGGATGACTTTTTCCCTTATCTGGTTCTCTTCTTGGCATGCTCTCTCTGTCTGCATACCTGCCAAAGAGCACACGTACTTTTTCTACCCTTTAATTTGTACCCAATGAGGGGAAAAGGTGATGGGTGGCTTGTGATGTAGGTGGCGACAGTCACTGTGAAGAATCAGTGATACCTTAGCTCCTTTATTTCTCCCCAAAGCACCTGGCATGTTGAAGTTATCAGACCATATCAGGCTTAAGGGACATTAAATGTCAGGAGAGCATACCTCCTATAGAAAGCTGATGGGAGCTCTGGGAACCTTTAGTATCAAATGTTCTTCTGTATAATAATAGGCAGCAGCATCAATCTCAGAAATGCTACTACAAATGTCAAAGAAAACCTTACCCCGTCTACAGATTAAAGTTGCAGATAAAAACAGACGACCAAATCAAAGCCCCAGTGTTCCTTCCCTGAAACATCCCTGCCAAAAATGCAATTTCAGAGTTATCAAAAAATAGAATCTCTCCAACAGCATTCATAAAGTTTCACATTTGGGTGTTATCACTGAGGCTTATATTGAGAAAATACTATTTCTTCCTTTCCTCCCCTTCAAGGTTTCTGCAGTGTCCTATCTCTTTCTTCTGACAAACAATGTGGATTTCAGAAGTCTTGGCTTTAAGACAAAGAAAGAGCAGGTTGCTCCAAATATACAGGGAGCAGGTCATACTTCACTGTTTATTTCCCATTCCTTAGAAAACTTAATTAAAACAATATATGGATAACATTTGTTCATTCATCATATTTATTTCCCAATATACCCTTATTCTGAATCATACAATTTTTAAAAGAAAAAAAAACAACAGTTAAGCAAAACCAACTGACATATAAACTGTATTTGATAGTGTGCATGACATCTTCCACCCATATTTGCCCATTCCTCTCCCAAAATGAAGACGATATGAAAAACTTTTTTAAAGGAAGTGGGAAACAGCAAATAAATATAAATTAAGGTTTTTCTCATGTGGTGTGTGTGTGTGTGTGTGTGTGTGTGTGTGTGTGTATGTATGTGTGTGTCTCTATATGCTGGTGCAATACCCAAGATTGTCCATGGATTAAAGTTTATCCACTGGAAATATTTAAATAATATAACTAGGACCAAGTAATGTGACATAAAGAGAATTCATATATTGGTTATATCTGACAGTCACTGTGTGACCTGGATGTCTCAGATGGCCATTTAGAGCCTCAGACAACTCTCATAAGAAACTATAAATGATCAAACAATTGCACATCTGCATGGAGATTGAGAGCTTTCTTGTTCAATTATATATCCCTACATCAATGAAATCATGGCTTGGACTCCTGCTTCCCCAAAATAAATCAGACAATAGATTCAGAACTGAAAGGGGACCTTGGAGATAATCTAATTCAGAAGTCTACAAACTTATTTATACACATGCACACACACACACATGAAAACTGCCTTGTTTTCTAAATTCTGGCTTCTATTGCTTTAGCTTATGTGTGTGTGTGTATGTGTATGTAAGTATATGCTATTACATATTTACAAATATATAATAGCATATACTTACATACTACATGTATTATATTATTATTACATAAGGTACTACATATAATATTTACATTTATCATTGCTATATAACATCTTATACATATATACTTTATAATATATTATATTTTCAGTATATATGATATATACAATATATAAGTAGTATTTTACTATACACAATACAAGATCATACAACATACTACATATACAGTATGTTGGATCCTATACATAGTATATGCATTTATAATACTGTATCATATAAAATATGTTGTATTATATATGCATATGCTATACAAATACATGCATTTATGTATCATGTTTGGGACTCCAGGTTCATGTACACATGTACATGAACATATACTCACACATATGTGTATATGTATGCTCATATCTATATGTATCTATGGTTTTTTATAAATATAAAATGCAATCATAGAAGCAGCTAATTGGCTCAGTGTATAGAGTACAATGCCTGAAATCATGAAGACCTGAGTTCATATCCAGATGTAAACTACAAGTATGGTCCTAAGCAAGTCACTTAAACTCTATTTGCCTCAATCCACTGGAGAAGGAAATGGCAAACCACTCCACTGTTTTCACCCACAAAACTCTGTGTCCAGTATTGGTGTGCTGAGGTCCATGGCATCTTGAAGTTATCAAGTAAGATTGAAAAACTGAACAACAATATAGACATATATTATGTAAATGCATAGCAGCATGGTCATTCCATATATTTTATTTTGTAAGTTTCAAAACGTTATTTTCTGAATTGGGTCATAAACCTCACCAGTTTTTCAGAGGGACCCATAATACCAAAAAGTTGAAGAACCCCAATTTCCTCATTTTATAGATTAAGAAACTGAGGTACAAGGAAGGAAATTGATTTGCCTGAGGTGCAGCACCAAAGAGTAGAGCTGGGATAATAACAACATATAATGATGAAAATTCAAATAAGGAATCCTAGACTGAAAATGTGTGTGTATATATATATATACATATATATATATATATATAATGTGTGTGTATGTGTGTAAAGAGAGAGACAAAAAGAGACAGTGATGGAGACAGAGGGACAGAGTCAGAAACAGACAAAAAGAGAAAGAATAATAGAAAAAAGAGATAGTAAGACAGAGACAGACAGAAACAGAGACAAAAAGAGAAAGAATAGAAAGAAACAGACAGCAAAACAGAAACAGAAAGAGGGACAGAGGCAGATGGGGAATATGACAGATAAAAACAGAGACAAAGAATAGAAAAGAGATAAAGACAGAATAATAGAAACAGAGAGACAATGAGACAGAGAGCACAATGTCAGTTTTAGACTTACAAGACATGGATTGGATGTTGGTGTCCAGAATTTAAAAATTAAACACTTGGTCTATCAAGCAGAGGTCAGACAAGCTGGAAGAATTTCTTTCTTTGGGGATTTTTTTTTTGCCTCCTTTATGATTTTGAGAGTAAAATGACAGAAAAAAGAGATTTTCATCAACATTCTCCCACTCTGAAGGTTAATATACATACATGCATACACACACACACACACACACACACACACACATCCTACAGCTTTCAGAAACAAGCTGATTCTCTAGAAGAATTCACTGTGAGAATCCCTGCAGTGCTTAATTTGGCAAGTTCCTGCTGATCCAAGTACAAAGGAGTCTAAAAGTGTAGAGGAACAAACCTAGAGAACACTATTCTGAGAATAATATAATCTACCCCTCCATCCCTGCCCCCTATTTGTGAAGAGACACAAAATGATCAATAACTACATAAGAACCTGATCTAATTAAAATTGGAATTTAATATAAAATGAGCTCATTTTGGGGTCAACATAAGAAGAGCCAGTACCCAAAATGCCAATTGCATGGCAGTCTCATCTCTAAGGAGCCTTTTAATGACATGGCTTATAGCTAAATTCCTTTATATGTCTTTAAGAATCATTTGATTCTATGGTTCCTATAAGCTACTCAAAGGCAAATTCCATAAGGAGTAGAAATTGAAAAATGTTTTCTCTCTCAACTCTGCTGTTGATTTCCCAGGCAAACTCAGAAAACTATTTTAACCACAAGATACCAAAATCGTTCATTTCTGTGTCAGGATGAATTCATGAAAGAAAACAATGATAGTATGAGAATGGAAATCACATCACTCAAATTTTTAATGACTTTTGGTATTAATTATGAATGAGTCAAATATTTATTCTTGCTGAAATAGAACTGAATTTGAAAGATATGTTATCTAAGAGCTACATAGTTTCTTTTAGGTATTGTTGATACACACCAGAGTGGTCACCAAGTACTTATTAGAATGTTATTAACCCTGCTACTAAATTTATTTCAGACTTGAATAGCAGTTTAGAGCAGTAGAGTACTTAGCAATATAACCAAAGATTCTAGGCAATTATATATTAAAATGAAGAGGAAATGTTACCTGGAGCTAAATTTAAAGAAATGTAGCATCTGGAAACAGATTTGTGCTTTCATTCTCTAAGTTTCAAATATTATATTAATATAACCCTACATTTACTTTCTGTTTTTCTTGCTCATGGTACTTTTTGTACTCAAGCCCTGCTCCCGAGTAAAAAATATTACCTTGTTCTCTGAATCCTGCCTTTTACTTCTTTAACGTCCAGATATTTTCTCTGGGCCAATTGTTTAACTGAGGCTTCATATACCTAATCCCTATAAATGAACCTAGAGGAAGAGACACTGATTGCTTCTTGACACTTTCTAATTTCCTATATAGTCCTTAGAAAGGGGGGAACCTCAAACCAGAGATTTCTTCTTTTTAAAAAATTGAGGGCCTGAGTTCAAATCTGGCCTCAGACACTTAATACTTTCTATCTATGTGACCCTAAGCAAGTCACTTAACCCCAATTGCCTTGGCAAAAAAAAATGATTTATTTTTGAAATAAGAATTGTTATTTTCCTCTTGCTTTCTCCATTGAGGAGGGAAAACTCTTGAAATAATTATGTAGAGTTAAGGAAAGTAAATTTCCTAATTTGTTGGGGAGAGAGAGAAAGAAAGAGAGAGAAAGACAGAGACAGAGAGACAGTTAGAAAAGGAGAGTCACAGAGACAGAGAAATAGAGAGACAAAGACAGACACAGAGATAGATCCAGAGACACAAGACAGACACAGAGATACAGAGAGCATTTTGCATCTAGAGTTCATTGTCTCTGTGTCAGGAGTGGGTAATGAATGTCACTTCTAAAATATACATTTTGTTATGTTCCAAAAAGAATTAAGAAAATATTGATTTTTCTTTTTGGTGGCAGTTTCATAATCTGATTTTTTTCCCTTCTAGATATGGTTATTTGAGAAACTAAATACCTCCTGTGCATTTCTTTTCAAATACACATTCCTCTTGCTTCATATATATTTATATCTAGATCTATATGTAGATATAAGATATAGACATATACATATTAAATATCTTAGCAGGATTTTTTTTACTACTGTAAGCTTTCCCACTATTTCAACAACACTGTCTACAGACCTTAGGCCAATATTCTTTTTTGTTTGTTTGTATTCTTTTTACTACTGTTTCTTTATTTTAGTTCCCTTTTCTATGTTTTGACCTTTCTAAACATGAAGGAACATTTGAAAATATATGTACATAATGACTTTCTTACTTAATCTAGTGTTCCTGCCCAAGTGATATAACAGAAAAAAACACAGGATTGGAAAGTAAGGGACCCGGGTTCCAATCCTAATTGCCATTTTCCAACCATGTGACCATAGGCAAGTATCTCACCCTCTTTGATTTTCTTTGCCTGAATGTTGAAGAGGTTGGACTACATAATCCCTATGATCCCTTCCATCTCTCAATGCCTATGATCCAATAATTCAACAAAAAATAGAAATGTGGTAAGTGACTGAAGACTGATATAGACAAATTTTCTGAGAAAAAAAATCTCTCTTCCAGAGAATGCAGAGAACCATAAAAACAAAGCATTCCACTTCATGTTTAAGATGGCCATCAAATCATAACTGTTACTGTGATGACTTGCTCCTACTTATTATGTAACAGCAATGGCAAAGACACTTGAAGCAAAATGAAATATACAAAAGAGAAAGCATGTGCATAAACAAGGTTGAATTGAATATGGCCTAGGAGATTTAGTCATTCTAATCTTAGATGTTTCATTTGGGACATTAACAAACTGAACGACAATTAGGATATAAGGAGACTTTAAATCATGTCATATGAATTTCATTTGGAAAAGTTTTGATTGATCATGTCATATATTGAGTATGATTTTCAGTGCCAGGAGCCACATGTAAGAAAATATGTTGACAATTTACAATGAGGTGGTAAGAAGGAATGGGGAACCAGGCTAATAAGAGAACTGAAAAACTATGCTACAGACAAGTTTTTTGTTTTGTTTTTCTTTGCTTTTTGAATTAACTGAGTATGTTCTGGAGAACAAATGATTTGTGATGATAAGAGAGTTTTCTTCAAGTATTTCAACGATTATTATGTGAAAGAAGAATTAGATTTCTTCTGCCCTACCACACTCTGAAACTACCATCCTATTTTCCTCTATTTTTGGCTATGAAATAGCCTAGAAAAACCCATTTATTTGTCACCAATATTTTTTCTCCTCTTGCTCTCCTTCCCTTCTCAGTCTCTTGAAATTTGGTTTTCAAAATCATTATTCAAATAAAACTGCCTGTTCCAAAGATATCAATAATCTAATTGTCAAAACCAAAGAACTTTTTCCTCAGTCTTCATCCTTCATATTTCTGCAGCATTTGGCATTCATAACTGATAAGTGACCCCTATTTCCTCTTAGATACTCTCTTCTCTCTGGGTTTTCTTGACAGTGATTTCTCTTGTTCTCCCCCCTTTTCTTCTTCACCTATCTTCTCCATTTCTTTTACTAGGTCATCATTCATTTGCTACTCTTATGTATCCCATAAGATTATCATTTGGCCCCTTTTCCTTCTCCTCTCCTGTCTCTTCACTCATAAAAATATATACTTGTATAATACATACTCATATATATATATATATATGAAAATATACAAATACATACATGTATACATATACATATTCGTATGTATCTTTCTTGTTTCTTTGTTTATTCAGCCACTGGACTCTCTTTTGAGCTCCAGCCTCATATCATCAATTTCTTATTGGACATTTTTAACTGGATGTCACACATCTCTTTACACACTAATACATCCAAAGAAAAGCTCATTACTTCCCCAAAGAAATCTCCCCTCTTCTTAATTTCCCTATTTCTGTCAAGACAACAACAATTCTTCTAATCACCCAGTTGGCAACTTTTCAGTCATCCTCAATTACTCATTCTCCTTAATCATGTAAATTGCTGAAATATTAACTCTTTCTCCACACAATCCACTTCTGTACTTCAGATCCTCCTTACCTATTGCCTGGACAATTACAATAGATGAGGCAGAGGCAAAATGGCAGAGTAGTCAGAGACTTGCCTGTGCAAACCCCCCCCCCAATCCCACCAAATCCCTTTAAATAATGACTCTAAATTAATTACAATGGCAGAACCCACAAAAAAAGACAGAGTGAAATAATTTTCTAGCCCAAGACCCTTTAGAAGGTTGGCAAGAAAGGTCTAGTTGTACTAAGATGAGAGAGGAGAGCAGTCTAGCACAGGTCATGCCAGCACAGACAGGTTCCCCAACAAACCAAGAGCAGGCTCCAGGACAACTAAATTAGTGGCAGTAGTGGCAGTTTCCAGATCTGAGAGATCTCTCAGCTCAGAGATATTAAGGGGAATCAGAAAATAGGTCATAAGGATATTTACATGGATCACTTTGTTTGGCAACAGGTGCAGGACTATATTGAATTGTTTATATTTGGATCTGAGTCTCAGTCCTAGGTCTTAGTTCCAGTGCAAAAAGGAGCACTAGTACAGCAGAGTTTGTAGCCACAGGGAAGCAAGAACCTTGGTCACAGTTCCAGGGTTAAAAAGAGTACTTGTGGTTACTCATAAACCAGTGCATGGTACAGAAAAATAGTAGACATAATTCTCCCTAGATCATAACACCCTGAAAGAGCCAAAAACTTACAGGTCCTCAGAATTACCTCTGAAAACAGCTGAAACTTGGGGTACTACTCTGTCCACTTGAGAAGCAGATCTCCACTTTATTTTATTAATTTTTTTTAGCTGAGAATTGGGGTTAAGTGACTTGCCCAATATCACACAGCTAGGAAGTGTTAAGTGTCTGAGATCACATTTGAACTCAGGTCCTCCTGACTTCAGGGCTAGTGCTCTATCCACTGCGCCACCTAGCTGTCCCTAGATCTCCACTTTAGAATAAAGTTAAAAGTCAGGAAATAAACAGAAAAATTTGCAAACAACAGGGAAAAAACCTAGCCATAGAAACATATTATGGTGACAAGGAAGATCAAAACACATGCTCAGAAGAAGACAAGAAAGCCAAAATTTCTGCATCAAAAAAAAAAGGTTTCTTTACAGGTCATAAAAGAGCTCAAAAAAGATTTTAACTACCAAGTAAGAGAGGTAGATAAAAAATTGGAAAAGGAATAAAAATTACATAAGAAATCATGAAAAAAGAGTGAACAGCTTCAAAAATCAGCTAAAAATACTGAAGAAAAGAATACCTTTAAGATAAAACAGACAAATTTGTTTTAAAGGCACAAAAATCCAATGAAGAGAAGAATGCCTTTAAAAGCAAAATTGACCAAATTGAAAAAGATATACAAAATTACCTGAAGAGAGGAACTCTTTAAAAAGCACAATAAGCTAAATGGAAAAGGAGTTACAAAAGTTCACTGAAGAAAATAATTACTTAACAGTTAGAATTGGGCAAGTGGAAGTTGACTTTTTGAGATATCAAGAAACAATAAGAAAAATCTGAAGGATGAATATTTTAGTCAAACTCAGACCTTTCAGATCAAGGAGAAAATATTGCAAGCAGCGAAAAAGAAACAATTTTAATATCATGGAGCTAAAGTAATGATAAAATAAGATTTAGCAGCTTCTACATTAAAGGATTAGAGAGCTTGGAATATGATATTAAAATGGGCAAAAGATCTAGAATTACAACCAAGAATCACCTACCCAGAAAAAGTGAGTTTCCCCCAGGGGGGGAAATGGATATTCAATGAAATGGAGGACTTTCAAGTATTCCTGATGAAAAGACAAGAGTGGAATAGAAAATTTGACTTTTCAGTACAAGATGCAAAAGAAGCATAAAAAAGTAAGCAGGAAAGAGAAATCAAAAGAGATTCAAAAAGGTTAAAAAGTTTATATTCCTACGTGGTAAACTAACACTTGTAACTTCTAAAAACTTTCTCATTATTAGAGCAATTAGAAGGAGTATACATAGAAAGCAGAGATGTTAGTTGAAAGTGATGATTATCTGGAAAAAAATTACAGGATGAGATAGAAAAATGCACTTGGAAAAGGGGAAGGAGAGAAATTTGAATGGCATCAATTGTCTGACAGGCCTAAAAAGGCCTAAAAAGGCCTAAAAAGATTTTACAATGGAAGGGGAAATGGGTAAACAGGAAAAATAGAACATGAACTTTACTCTCATTGAAATTGACTCAACTGAGTATAGAAATCGATCTTACTTTACAGAAGAGTAGGAAGGGTAGGGGATGTGAAAGGGTGAAAAGTTGATAGGAAGTAGGACAGTTTGGAGGAAATAAAAATCAGAAAAAAACACTTTTGAGAATGGGCATGGTAAAAAGAGAGAGTCAGATAACAGTGAATAGAGAGAACATAGAATGGAGAGAAATAAATAGTTTGTAATCATTACTGTGAAAAAATACTGCAGTGAACTTCCTTGATAAAGACTTCATTTCTTGAATATATAGAAAACTTAGTCAACTATATAGAACAAAAAGCCATTCCTTAACTGATCAGAATTTTCAAGACATGAATAGGCAGATTTCAGACAAATTAATTGAAACAATTTATGTGAAAAACAAATACTCTAAATCACTATTGATGAAAGAAATGCAAATTAAAACATCTCTAGGCTATCTCACCCTATCAGTTGGAAAATTAAAACACTGATGTACTGTTGGTAAAGTTGAATACTTATTCAACCATTATGAAAACTAATTTGGACCAAAGGCTATAGATCATGAATATCCTTTGACCACTACTCAATTTGTATACCAAAGAGGTACAAAAAAAGGAAGAGGACTTATATGTACAAAAATGCTTATATCAGATCTTTTAGTGGTGGCAAAGAATTGGAAATTGAGGGGTTATCCTTCAATTGGGGAATGGATGAACAAGTTGCTATATGTGATTATGATGAGATACTATTGTGCTTTAAGAAATGATGAGCACAATACTCTCAGAAAAATATTGGAATGACTTACATGAATTGATGCAAAGTGAAATAAATAGAACCAAGAAAACATTGCACATAGTAACAACAATATTTCATGATGATCTACTGTGAAAAACTCAACTTTTCTTAGCAATACAAGACAATTCCAAAGACTTTTGATGAAAGGTACTGTTCATCTCCAGAGAAAGAACTAGTAGAGTTTTAATACAGATCAAAGATATATTTTCTGTACTTTATTTTTCTTGGGATTTCTTTTATCTGTGTTTTCTGTCACAGAATGACTTACATGAAAATATATGTGTGTAGCTACACATGTATAACCTATGTTCATTTACTTGCCTTCTAAACAAGAGGGGAGGAGAGGAAAGGGAGATTTTGAAACTGAAAAATTTGAGCGGGAAAAATGTTAAAAATTGTTTTTGCATGTAATTGGGGAAAATGTGTATGTATGTGTCTGTGTGCAGAAGTATTCTTTTTTTAATATATATATAAAGCTTTTTATTTACAAAACATATGAGTGACCTTTCAACATTGACCTTTGCATAAACTATTTTTTCCCAAGCTTTTCCCCTCCTTCCCCCCACCCCCACCCCTAGATGACAGGTAATCTAATACATGCTAAATAGGATAAATTATATGACAAATACAATACATGTATACATATCTATACAGTTATCTTACTACACAAGAAACATCAGATCTAGAAAGAGAAGAAGGAAAAAACCTAAGAAGGAAAACAAAATGCATGGAAATATTCACAGAAAGCGTTAAAATGCTGTGTGGTGGTTCACTCTCAGTTCCCACAGGCCTCTCTCTGGATGTATATGACTATCTTCATCGCAGAACAACTGGTTTGAATCACATCATTGTTGAAGAGAACCATGTCCATCAAAATTGATCATCGTATAGTCTTGTTGCTGTGTAAAATGTTCTCCTGGTTCTGCTGATTTCACTCAGCATCAGTTCATGCAAGTCTCTCCAATCCTCTCTGAAATTCTCCTGTTGGTCATTTCTTACAGAACAATAATATTCCATAACATTCATATACCATAATTTATTCAGCCATTCTCCAATTGATGGGCATCTTTTCAATTTCCAGTTTCTTGCCACTACAAAAAGGGCTGCCACAAACATTTTTGCACATGTGGGTCCCTTTCCCTCCTTTAAAATCTCTTTGGGATATAGGCCCAGTAGAAACACTGCTGGGTCAAAGGGTATGCACAGTTTGATAACTTTTTGAGCATAGCTCCAAATTGCTCTCCAGAATGGTTGGATCTGTTCACAGTTCCACCAACAATGTATCAGTGTCCCAGTTTTCCCACATCCCCTCCAACAGTTATCATTATCATTTCCTGTCATTTTAGCCAATCTGACAGGTGTGTAGTGGTATCTCAGAGTTGTCTTAATTTGCATTTCTCTGATCAATAGTGACTTGGAGCACCTTTTCATGTGACTGGAAATAGTTTCAATTTCTTCATCTGAAAATTGTCTGTTCATATCTTTTGACCATTTATCCATTGGAGAATGGCTTGAATTATTATATATTTGAGTCAATTCTCGATATATTTTAGAAATGAGGCCTTTATCAGAACCTTTGGATGTAAAAATATTTTCCCAGTTTACTGCTACCCTTCTAATCTTGTCTGCATTCATTTTGTTTGTACAAAAACTTTTTAACTTGATATAGTCAAACTTATCTATTTTGTGATTAATGATGATCTCTAGTTCTTCTTTGGTCACAAATTCCTTCCCCCTCCACAGGTCTGAGAGGTAAACCATCCTACATTGTTCTAATTTGTTTATAATATCATTCTTTATGCCTAGATCATGAATCCATTTTGACCTTATCTTGGTATATGGTGTTAGGTGTGGGTCAATGCCTAATTTCTTCCATACTAGTTTCCAATTATCCCAGCAGTTTTTGTCAAATAGTGAGTTTTTATCCCAAAAACTGGGGTCTTTGGGTTTATCAAACACTAGATTACAATTATCATTGAGTATTTTGTCCTGTGAACCTAACCTATTCCACTGCTCCACTACTCTATTTCTTATCCAGTACCAAATGGTTTTGGGGACCACTGCTTTATAATATAGTTTTAGATCTGGTACAGCTAGGCCACCCTCATTTGCATTTTTTTTCATTAATTCCCTTGAAATTCTTGACCTTTTGTTTTTCCAGATGAATTTTGTTGTTACTTTTTTCTAGTTCAGTTAAATAATCTCTTGGGAGTTTGATTGGTATAGCACTAAATAGATAGATTAGTTTAGGTAGTATGTGCATAAGTATTCTTACAAAATTCCTGTATAGTAGATATATTAATATTCTCATTTTAAAGATGAAATTGAGGCAGGCAGAGAGGCAAAGTAATTTATCTAGGGTCAAACAGCTAGTATATGTCTGAGACAAGATTGAAACTCATATTTTCCATTTATTTATCTCTAAATCTAGCATTCAAAACAATATGCTGTCAGGGAATACCAAGGAGTTCAACATTTATATGAGTCAATCTTATTCCCCAAGTGTTTGGTTTAATTTTTTTTTTAATTATAGCAGCATTTGTTACCTGTCTCTCATCAGCCCACACCCATGAATGTTTTTTTCTAATTTTCCTTATTCAGACATTCCCCAGTATGCTATGGATATAGGAATTGATGTACTTTGTATAGTTTGTTGAATCACAAATCTCAATTCTGAATAATGACATGTCACCACCATGACAACACTGAGAAGAAAAAATCCTGGCCTGAAGTTTGCTGCAACTGCACCATATTTATTAAACTCAACCATTCTCCCTCCTGAACTTTCTCAATTCTTTATTTTTTTCGATATCCTTCTCTTTGGTCATCATGATAAGTCTTACATAAGCTTGACTGAGGTATCTTCCTCTTATCACTAACCATCTAGCAGAAATTTCATGGGTCCATTTGATTGAGCTGGCCATTGCAATCCTCACACCATAAGACCATCCAAGAGAAATCTTCTATATACTCATAGGAGCAACACTTCCTTTTTAACTTTGGGCTCGAGAGTACATTATTCTCCCAATTATACTGACATGCAACTTTCTGCTTGGAATGTTGTATGTGTGTGTGTGTGTGTGTGTGTGTGTGTGTGTGTGTATGTATGTGTGTATATATATATCCTGATTCTAGTAAAGGCTGAACTAGATAATCTCCTATACTCCTTACAATTATTAGATTCTAGAGAAATCATTCTATTTTAGATGAATTTAGTTTAAATTTTCCTCTATATTTAATTGAAATCAACTTGGGGGAGAGCTTAAGGTCATTGTATTTGAATATTTGAAGACTTATAATATGGGAGAACATGTAGAATAATTCTGTTTGTCATGGAAGGCAGGGTAAGAACTTTAAAATGAAATTTACAAGGAGGCTTACTACACCTCAAAAACTTCCTAAGTAAATCTGATCAAAGATAGAATGGACTGACTCACTATGGTTGTTCAAGTAAAGGCTGAATAAATTAATATAAAAGCATTTATTAAGCACTTGCTATGTTCTAACATTGCTAAGCACTGAGGATACAAATAGAAAAGTAAGGTATTCCCTGTTGTCAAAAAGTTTGCATTCTAACTGGGGGGAAATGATGCATAAAGGAGGTTTCAGCTCTAAATCATAGGACCCTGTGACCATTTAAGCACTGAAAAGAAAGAAGACAATTACAATGCATTTTTTTTTTGCTTTTTGCTGAGGCAGTTGGGGTTAAGTGACTTGCCCATGGTCACACAGCTAGGGAATGTTAAGTGTCTGAGACCAGATTTGAACTCAGGTCCTCCTGACTTCAGGACTGGTGCTCTATCCACTGCACCACCTAGCTGCCCCTACAATGCATTTTTAAATGTTATTTTCACTCATAATTAGATATTATTGATGTTGAACCATTTGACAATGCCAAAAATTTTTGTAGCAAGAACTTTCTTTTCTGGATTTTTGATAAACTGTGACTACTGAAGAGGCAGAAGTAATAGCATCTACATATTCAATCTCCATGAGGGTTGATTTCCTGGAAAATGCCTATGTAGACTGGGCTAGAATCAGGATCAGCAGTCTGTCAGTAGGGGAGATGAGGGTGGAGGGAGGTTGGCTAGGCCTATTATTTCTCAAGCTTAGGTTCCTAAATGGTCTCCATTATCATCCAATGGTACTGGTCAAGATGATCCAGGAGACATAGCTACATCCAATGCTTCTGGGTTTACCTACCAGTCACTGGAAGTTGGTCATTCATTGGTAGTGGTGCTGGTGAGAATAGAAGGCCCTTTCCCTATAGATATTGCTCCCCTTAACAATGGCCATAGAAAGCAGACTGTAAGATATTGTGATCCCAAGGGCTCTTGGATTTAGGGTCCTGAGTCATCTTCATCACTGCTGAGTATTCATCAATCAAGAGGAAATTTCTAAATTGGACAAGGTATAGGACAAAATAAGTTCTCAGGTTCCTTTCACTTTTCTATGATTGAGAGACCACTCTTTCAAAGAGTTCTTAAGGGACCCTTAGTCTATCTATATGTCATTCTTAAAGATAGACAAAAAAACCTGAAAGACATAGACTTCTATGTGACTATATTCGTAAAAATTGTCTAATGATCAGAGGCAGGGTTGGAATACCCAGGGGGTATGCAGACATTTACCCAAAAGTCTCTGTGATAACATCCATCCTTTTTGTTTATCTAGATGGAGGGGCAGGAAATAGTCCAAGACCTTCCACCAGGAAATCTTTGCCTAGGGACTAATCATGGCAATTAGGCTGAGCCACTATGAGAAGATCAATGAATCTTGTTCAGAGAAGATTAGCCCTCTGTCAAAATAATAGAATCTCTTTCCCAAATCCAAGTTTAAAGGTTTATAAGAAAACCAAGAGATTCTAGGGTGATCTGAGGATACTACCTAAAATTGTTTTTTTTTTCCAGTTACTATCACTAAATAAATAAGCAAATTAATAAGAAATAGAATTTTGAGCAAGCACTGGTAAGAAAGAGATAGCTTTGCTTTATTTTGATTTAGTTTAGGGCAAACTAAAGTTATCAAAAGGTGGAATAACCTCTAATGAAGGAAGGTATATTCATTATAATGATATTGGACTCACTAAAGGATCATATAACTAAATACTCCACTGTATGTAAAATTTTTAAATTCTCTCAATTGCCAAGCACAATAGTTTTTTTGTTTTTTGGGGTTTTTTCCCCCCAGGCCCACTCAGGTTTCAGGTTCTATAGTTTTGAATACTGTCAATTGCAGTCCCTTTCTTTTTTATACCTACTTCTTCTTTGGCTTATGTGACACTGCTCTTTCTTGTTTCTCCTCCTATTTGTTTGAGTAATCTTTCTTAATCCTCTTTGCTGGTTTATTCATCCAGTTTTCCAAATGTGGACATCCTAAACTTCTCTGTTCTGCATTATCCTCTTGTTTTTCTTATTTTGTATTATTTTATTTCATGGATTTCATTTCTTTGACACTACTTCTCAGTTGCCTACATACCCTGGAATTCCCCTTATTCCCTGTAATCTTGTCACTTTAAGACATCCTTGTGCTCCTGTAGCCCCCATTTCTCATTGCTTCTTGGTTCTTCAAGAAATCTCCATTTAGAGAAAACTACCAGATCTGCCATTCTTCATTCCTCTCTTGTATTTTCTTTTGAAGCACTAGAATTTATCAAAATATTCTTGCATAGGTAACTTTCCCACTGTTTTCTCACATTTTACCTTCATATTTTCTTCCTCATTAGAATATAAGTTCCTTGATGGCAGATACTATTATCTGCCCTCAAAGAATTTGGCTTCTATTTGTCCTCAATGCTTATCACAGTGTCTGGCACCTAATAGACATTGAATAAAGGCTAATTAACTTGATTTGCCACAATTAAATAATTCATCACCAAGAGGGCGTTGTACTGGCTTCTCCATATTTAGATAAACTGATCCTCAATAAGGAGACAGTGTTACTAGGACCACAGTCAAAGACATTCTAGCATAGTATAACCTACCAGAGCTTCTGCTCTACTGAAAAAAGAATAAAAAAAATTTTTTTCCTGTCTTTCAATGTGGTTTAAGAGTGGGACTTATGGGGCAGCTAGGTGGCGTAGTGAATAGAGCACCAGCCCTGAAGTCAGGAGGACCTGGGTTCAAATCTGGTCTCAGACACTTAACATTCCCTAGCTGTGTGACCCTAGGCAAGTCACTTAACCCCATTTGCCTCAGCAAAAAGCAAAAAAAAAAAAAAAAAAAAAAAGAGTGGGACTTATAGGTGTATAATAATAGTTCATTAAAATAACAGCAAACTATTTGATAAAATATAATGTACTGTTTTTATGGGGGAAATATAGAAATGTACAATTAGATGGATTTGGATTAGGTGAATGGTGGAAAACAAGAGTTATTATTAATCTTTCAATGTTGACAGAAAATTTCCAGCAGAGTGTCCAAGGATATATTTTTATTATTTAATAATTTCATTATTGTTTTGACCAGGAGAATGGTCAAATTAATTTGAGACCAGAATGAAAGTAAATGGTTTCCATTTTTTTAGTGAAGTATGAGACAAGATCCTTGGCCAAGATTATAGGAAGAATTGCTATTATGGGTGACTAGAAGAGAGTTGAGCTAGAATAGTTTCAATGAAGAAGGTAATAGCAAATCAAATCAATTAAGAAATAATAGAATGTCTTTCTTTTTACAATGAAAGGTCATGGGATCAACTAAGTGGCAAAGGGAATAAAGTATTTGGACTGAAGTAAGGAAGACCAGAGTTCAAATTTGGTTTCCACCTCTAAATAGTTTTGTGATCTTGGGCAAGTCACTTAATTTTTTTTTGCCTCATTTTACTTATTTGTGAAATGAGCTAGAAAAGAAAATGGCAAATTATTCCAGTATTGTTGTCAAGAAAACACCAAAGGGGGTTGTGAAGAGTCAGACTTCACTATAAATGATGAAGGAATAACAACAATATAAATTTGTAATATACCTGGAATTCCCTTTTTTAACTCCTTGCCTCTAAGAATCCCTTCTGTCTTCAAAGCAAAGCTTAAGTGTCTACTCCTAATTATTTTGGCTACCCATAATGAGTTTTTTTGTTTATTTGCAGATGAATGTGCACTTGATGCAGCCTCTGAAACTAAGTTGCAGCAAAATATGGATTAATTCTCTGCTACTTGTGCTAATTTTGGCCTAAAAAAACACCAAAAAAAAAGCACAGATGCTCCACTAGCCAGCACCACACCATCCATACCTGAATCCATCATTTACAGTAAATGGAGTTTTGAATACTCTGGATAAGTTCCTTTACTTTGGCAGCATACTTCCCAGGAATATGCATATTGAAAATGAGGTTGCAAGAGATATTAAAGGAGGGAAAGGGACCTAAATGTGCAAAAATGTTTGTGGCAGCCCTTTTTGTAGTGGCAAGAAACTGGAAACTGAATGGATGCCCATCAATTGGAGAATGGCTGAATAAATTATAGTATATGAATACTATGGAATATTATTGTTCTATAAGAAATGACCAACAGAATGATTTCAGAGAGGCCTGGAGAGACTTACATGAACTGATGCTAAGTGAAATGAGCAGAACCAGGAGACAATTATATACAGCAACAACAAGATTATACAATGATCAATTCTGATGGATGTGGATCTTCTCAATAATTAGCCTATTCAAACGAGTTCCAATTGTTTAGTGATGAAGAGAGCCATCTACAGTCAGTGAGAGGAGTGTGAAAACTGAATGTGGTTCACAATGTAGCATTATTACCTCTTTTTATTGTTGTTTGCTTGCATTTTATTTTGTTTCTCTTTTTTCTAGTTTGATTTGATTTTTCTTCTGTGGCAGATAATTGTATAAATATGTATGCATATCTTGGTTTTAACATATATTTCTACCATTTTTAACATATATTGGACTATTTGCCATCTAGGGAAAGGGTTAAGGGGAGGGGGGGAAATTATAACACAAGGTTTTGCAGGACCTAATACTGAAGAATTGTCCATGCATATGTTTCAAAAAATAAAAAAAACTTTAATAAAAGAAAAAAAGTATAAATGAATGAATGAGTGAATGAATGAATGAATGATAGGGTTAAGAAGGGGGAAAAAATAAAATGAGTTTGGCTGCATTTCCAGAGTTACCTCAGTGTTTGGGAAGCTCTGAAGGAAAGAGTGGAGAGAAGAGGTATTAGAATGTCTACCAAACTGAATGTCTGTAGAGATATTAAACTGGTCTTGTCGTGGCACTAAAACCTGGACAGTATAACAGAACTATGTCAGGAAATTGAATTGTTTCCATTTGATTTGTCTTAGAAATATTCTGAAGATCACCTGGCAGAATAAGATACCAGACACTCTGAGGTCCTTTCTCGAACTAAACCACCAAGCATTCAAACTGCAGAGAACACAATTCTGATGTGCTGGCTCTGTTGTTCAAATGCCAAATATATGTTTGCCTAAAATACTATTTTACAGAGTACTCAAGAAAGGAAGGAGTTTATATTGTGATTAAAAAGAAATGATATAAGGACACTGTGAACAACTTTGGAATTGTGTGACATGGGACATATGGAAAAGGACCATTCAGTATGGCATGCTCCCATCAAAGAAGGTACTGTGATCCCTAAGCAAAGCAGAAGTGAAATAGCTCAAAAGCAATGTAAGATGTGCAGATTTAGAGAATCCACCCCAAGGTTGACATGGACTATTTTTAACCTGACCTGTGGTAGGGCATTCTGAGCTCATATTGGTCTGATCAGCCATAGTCAGACAAACTGAAATATGACTCTAATATAGCAATGCCATTTTAATTTTCTTCAAGATCAAGGAACAACCAACAAACCAATACTAGCACAGTTTATCTCTTGAAATTACATTGTATTACTTGTGACTATATTACATTGTATCAAATTAGAAAATGTATGTAAAGAATTTTTCATTTCTAAAATGCTATATAATTGTTATTATAACTTTGTGCATACCTTCTTTTACTTACATATTCATATTCTTTATCCAACCAAAAAAAAATATAAGCTTCTTGAGGACAGGGATTTTTTTTACCTTTGACTTTGACTAGTACTTACTATAGTCTTGTGCATAATATGAGCATAATAAATATTTGTTGAAGATATGGATGGATATAGTCTTTTGGGTGTTCTAAAATACAATCCTCATACAAATCAGACATTTTAATATGATTGGAGCATAATATCTAAAATTGTTTCCTAGTAGAAAGAAAGTGTTCCACAGATTGTCATGCAGGCTGAGTCCCTAAGGAACCTCTAGCAAGAACTAAAATCGTGAAAAAGAGGCAGATGATGTCTCAATAGCTTAATTATTTTCCACTTGGGATCTAGCAAGAGGAGATTGTCTACTTGTTACAGAACATTGTAAAGACTATACTACTTTTGCTGAGTCCTGACAGTTAATGAGCCAGAAGCTGAAGGCATCTGAATCACTTTATATGTTTCAGAATGACTTCCTAAATGGTAATAATTCTTGCTATCCCATTCTTGGGAATCATAGGACAAAAGAAAAGAAAAGGTAATAATATGAGAGTTTTCCACTTTGAATACATTTGCAATAAGATGAACTTTAAATCACAAGGTTTCCTGAGACAAAAAAAATCACTAATTTAATACCAATATATTTTCTCCACTATTTTTATATGACTGTTAGACATAGAATAATGTAGTCTTTGAAGAAAATAAAATAAATGTCACTGAGCAAGTAATGAAAAGTATTAATGAGTGCCGATTGGGTACCACTTATTACAAGCAGAAAAAAGTAGTATACAGGAGACAAACAAATACATGAGTAAAAAAAAGTATGATGGTAATGTATCAAGAGCCAAAAGTTGGACCCATTGACAGCCCATGTGCTTCTCTGATTACTTAGTTTCTTTTGTCTTCTCTTTTGGTTTCCTCTTTCTTTTGAAAGAGGGAAAGAACTCAGCAAATTGAATGGACTTACTGAAATGACAAACTTACAGGAAAAAATGGACAAATTATTTTTGTTGTCTCTCCCATTATGCTGTGAACCTCTTGAGAGGAAGGACTTCTCTTTTGTTGCCTTTCTTTGTATCATCCGTGCTTAACACAGTACCTTACATTTAATAAATTCTAGTTGACTGATTGAGACTAAATAGAGTCAAACATATTGGATAGGTATGGATGAGATATAGTCTTTATTGATAGAACAAATGCTCATGCCAGTTAAATCACAAATATACTGAATTTTTAAGTATCAGGAACTCTAATATCATTGTACCATTAATAGATGAATTGGCTGCAGAGCTGAAAAAACTCAGGTAAATATGAAATGCCAGGAGAAGGTCTGAAGGTAAGTTGAGCTTAGCTTTACAATTTTAGAATTAAAAAATAAATATCTTTCTCCATTATAAACTTTCTTGTCCCTTTAAATATCTAAGTCAAGATGACTAATCTAGTTGATAATCTTTCTTCCCTGTTCAGGTTCAGAATAATACTTTCTCAAATGTTGTTTGATTCTCTGACCTTGAGTTGGAGTCATCTCTGTAATGGAATCTCTCAGGGTTTTGTCCTCAGTCTTGTTCTTTCTACATTTTAAATAACAATCTGAATGAAGACCGAGTCAGCATATTTATTTAAATTTTCAGATATCATGAATCTGAGGAAAATAGCTAATGTAATTTGTGACACAATCAGAATGACATTATCTAGGTTCAATCATCAGTGAAATCATCAGTGAAAGAAGTATAAAATATGAAAAAGTTGGCTAAGTTGCAGTTCACATAAAAATAAAATTAAAATAAATGCATGTGGATTTTGTTGAACTTCAAACCAATGGTGTCATATGACTTGATTGTAGGATGCATTCATGGTACTAATAACAAAAGCCCACATTTCTGTGTCATTATATTTATAAAAGATTTTTACACATCATATTTCAGTCCACCAATAAGCATTTTTAAAACATCTACTGTATTCCAGGTGGGTAAGGTAGTAATAGAAATGTAAAAAGGAAAGGCCTTACATAAGTCAATTAGAGTTGTAATTTGAAAGAAGGTAGAACTTATAAATGGCAGGGGTGGGGGAGAGGAAATAAAGAATGCAGTACAGGCATGTGGAAACAGTGCAGAGGTACTCAGACAGACAGAAGAGAATCACAAAAGAATCATTTCATGAAAACCAAGAAGGCAAGCTTATGTAGGAGGAAAAGATGAATAAAAGTGTTAAATTCCATAGAGAAATCAAGAAAGATAAGGACAGAGAAAATTATTTGAGTGAGAAATTAGAAGGTCATTGGTAACTTTGGGGAAAGAAGTTACTTCAAATATTCCTAGTACAAGTGTTATGCAGAGGAGAGATATTAAGGGGTTGAAGAATGAAAGGATAGAAAGTAGGATCAATGATTATAGACACCTTTTTCCAGTTTGACCGCGAGGAAAAAAAAAAGACAAAACAGAACAGTAACTTGAAAGGATTGTAGTATTAAGGACAGAATTAAGTTGGTTTCATTTATTTGCTTATCTATTTTTTAAGGACAGGGAAGATCTTAATACATAGGCAGAAAGTAAGGAATGAGCAAATAAGGTAAAGCCTTGGTAGAGAAAGACTTTATAAGAGGAAAAAAAAAGAAATGGGGAATTGTTTCAATAAGTTTTGTGGCTCGGAGTAGGAAGAAAGAGCTCATGATGAATAGTTTCTATTTTCTCAGTTATTTATGAGACAAAGTCTTCTGTTGAATAGATGGGGAAAAAAGTGGTGTAGGTGGAAATGAAAATCAGAGTGGTTATGACTTGTTCACAAACACACTGCAAAACCACAACTCAAACTCAAGTATTCTGGATTTCAATGGACAGCTAGATGGATGTGGATAGAGTACTGGGTCTGAAGTCAGGAAGACTCATTTTAATTAATTCAAATCTGATTTCAGACACTTAATAGTTGGGTGACCCTAGGAAAATCACTTAACTGTTTGCTTCAGTTTCACATTTGTAAAAATGAGTATTTTTGTCAAGAAAATCCCAAATGAAATCACAAAGAGTCATTCATGACTGAAATGACTGAAAAATAACATCAAAATTCCAGTTTCATGTTATAAAGACCTGGTTTCTAAAAAGAGAGAATAAGATCTATAAGAATAAGGTTGTCTTCTACTCAGATCTCATCCATACTCCTTCCTCCCTCTGACTGGAGACCAAGTCAATAGCTTCCAGAGTTCCCATGTAAGGACCAGAATCAATGCAATTTTCCTCTCCATTTTCCACTAGCTACACTGATTATGGACTTCTTTGGACACCCCATCATGCTGTTAAGTTAGGTACTGCCGCTTTCTTTTTCAGCTTTCTTTTCTGTGTAGGTCTTCCTCAATTCAACTGTAAATTCCTTGAGAGCAGGGATTGTCTTTGTGTGTATTTGTGTCCCCAATGTTTAGCACCCTGTGGAATATAATAGGCACTTAGTGTATTTTCATTCAGAACACAAAAAGCAATATCATGACTTAGACCATATCTAGAGTAATGTTTTTAATTCCAGATAGCACATTCTTAAAAGAATAATCAAAAACTAAAGCAAGTCAGAAAAGGATGAATGGGATAATTATAATTACAAACCAATCAATTAATAAACATTAAGTAAGATGTGCTAGGCATGGTGCTAAGTGCTAGGGATATAAAAATTATCTTAGCAAGGATCAAGATAATGCACCTGGAGTTTATGACACAATGGTATGTTAAGATGGTCAGAGCTTCAAGGTTTTTCCTGAGCTCTTTTTTTTCCTCAATTTCCAGTTCTAATGGGAAGGAAGAGGAAGTGACTATGACATTATCCAGGGATCAACAATATAGATAGATAGATAGATAGATAGATAGATAGATAGATAGATAGATAGATAGATAGATA
>JAJPUD010000549.1:228349-281022 GCA_023553655.1 Myrmecobius fasciatus
ATAGATAGATAGATAGATAGATAGATAGATAGATAGATAGATAGATACACACATATACATACATACAAATGTACTTAGATATATGTACATATATATATACATACATTGTGTATATGCACACAGACACTACACACCACAGATACATAATGTTGTATACAGGATAAATAGGAAATAATGAACAGAGGTTAGACACTGGAATTGAGAAAGGTTGGGGGAAGCTTCCTACAGATGGTGGGATTTTAGTTGTGTCTTAAAAGAAATCCAAGGACATCAGTAGTTGAAATGAAGAAAGAAGAGCATTCTAGGCATGGGACATATCCAGAGAAAATGCCCCAAATCAAAAGATGGAATGTCTTATTCAAGTAATGCCAAAAGGCCAATGAAGAGCATTACCAAAGAATAAGATGGAAGAAGAATGGAAAAGCAGAAGGGAATGGGTTATGAAGGGCTTTGAATGTCAAACAGATCATTTTTGTATTTACTCCTGGAGGCAATAGGATACCACTAGAATTCATCAGATAGTGGAAGGACATGTTTGGACCTGTATATAGCAAAGGGTATGAGCTGAAGAAACAAGAAAAGTGAAAGCATGGAAAAGAAGGAGAAAAAAAGGAGTGTTTTCAAATATTTGAAAAGTTATGTGTAAAAATTTCAGCCAAGTTAATTAAACAAAATGTACTAAGCATTTACTTTGTTTAAGACATTGTGGTAGATATTGAAAATATAAAGTGAAAAATTAAATTTAAAATGCTCTCTGCATTCAAGGAGGTAATATTCTTTAGGAAAAGAATATAACTAGACTGAGGTATAAATACAAAATAATTGAGAAAGAAAGGAGAACTGGAAATGATTTTTTCATTGGTCAAGAAGGAGTCAACCTATTCTACCTGACCTCAAAGGAAAGAACAATTATCAATAAAAAGAAATGAAATATAGGCAGATTTAGGCTCAATATGAAGAAAATCTCCTAATAATTAGAGCTATCTAAAAATGAAAGTGAGCTGCTCTAGGGTTAGTAAGTTGCCTGCCACTGGGGCTACTCAAATGAAGGCTGGGTGACAACTTTGATCAGAGATATTATAAAGGGGATTCATGCTTCAGGTAAAAAGTTGTACAAGATGATTACTAAAGTTTCTTTTAACTCTATGATTAAATCTGCATACCTAAGAAGGGAACTTGAAATAGAATATGACTTTTTTTCCCCAAAAACCAAAGAAATTAGAAAGAAACTAGAATTTCAATGATTAAAATGGGAAGTGATTTAACAGTAGTCTTAAGCAAAGATAGACAAAAAAAATACTAAAAAGGTTTGGAAACTACTGCATAGATAAAGAATGTTATAGTCTGAGCCCACCAGGGTCTACTAGGGTTGCTGATTTGCTCAAAATTTATACACAGCAGGCTGTTTAGAGAATCCACAGACCAATGTAAATATTTCCCCAAAACAGAAATAATCAAAGTTCAATGTGAGCTTAAATATCAAGCTCAGGCAAATGTCAATTTCCCCCTTCTTTGCTCTGACTAAATAATCAAAGGGAGCTAATTCTGTGAGTGTAAAAATCTTTCTGCCCTCTTTAATAACCCCATGCGACTGTGACAAAATCAAATACTATGTTTTATTTTTACATCAAAATGAAGTGAACTTTTATAAATCAGGTTTATACATTCCATAGTGTAAAGAACCAATGAGAGAGATTTATCTCAAAATCCATAAATTGAACACAAACTCACATAATAAATTAAATCAAGTATGAAAGAAAATCACCATCAGGTTTGTGGAATAATAAATTTATGAGAGGTTGAAAAACAGCACTTCCAGGCAAAATGAACTTTTAGTGATAATGTGGATGTATATTGGGTGAGGGTAGTCTTTTTGGAGTGGAGAAGAGAAGGGTAGAGGGCATGGGAGTGGGAAAAGGCAAAAAGAATAGAAAGAAAAATAAAAGTATAAAGAAAATTAGAAATAAATTATAAATTAAAATGTGTTAATTTATTAAAATGTTATCACATATTCTTATAAAAGTAATTATATTTTCAAAAAACAAATTAATAAAAAGTGACTATTTTATACATTATTTTTACAGATTTCTCTAATGTCTGACTTAATAGAAGACAGTTGAATTCTTATATCTACTTCTATATTCAAGTTGGGGATATGTTATTTTGGTTGAATTACAGCAAGAAAATCTGGCTTCATGTTGTATAGTTAGAAAAGGGAGGACAATTAATAAATAGTGAGTGACTATTAAGAAGAAAATTATTTGATGAATGTTGGAGGGGTTGTGGGAGGGCTGGGACACTGATGCATTGTTGGTGGAGCTGTGAACGGATACAGCCATTCTGGAGAACAATTTGGAGCTATGCTCAAAAAGTTATCAAACTGTGCATACCCTTTGACCCAGCAGCATTTCTATTGGGCTTATATCCCAAAAAAATCATAAAGGAAGGAAAAGGCCCCACATGTGCAAGAATGTTTGTGGCAGCCCTTTTTGTAGTGGCTAGAAACTGGAAATTGAATAGATGCCCTTCAATTGGAGAATGGCTGAATAAATTATGGTATATGAATATTATGGAATATTATTGTTCTGTAAGAAATGACCAGCAAGATGATTTCAGAGAGGCCTGGAGAGACTTACATGAACTGATGCTGAGTGAAATGAGCAGAACCAGGAGATCATTATACACGGCAACAACAGTACTATATGACGATCAATTCTGATGGACATGGCTCTCTTCAACAATGAAATGTTTCAAACCACCTCCAATTGTTCACTGAAGAAAGCCATATACACCCAGAGAGAGAGATGGGAAATGTGGACCACAACATAACATTCTCATACTCCTTGATTGATGTTTGCTTACATTGTGTTTCCTTTATCTGATATATCGTTTGTGTAGATAAGATTTTTCTTGCACAACAATGATAAGTTTGGAAATATGTATACATATATTCGATTTGCCAATATTTTAACATAATTAACATGTAGTGGATATCCTGCCATCTAGGGAAGGGGTGGGGAAGTTGGGGGGAAAAATTTGTAACGGAAAGCTATGTAAGGGTTATTGTTGAAGAATTACCCACACATATGTTATGCAAATAAAATAAAAATTAAAAAAATAAAAATAAAAAAAATAAAATAAAATAAAATGAAAAAAAAAAGAAGAAAATTATTGAGACCTTATATATTCCCTGAAAGGATTTTGGTCATCCCCATGGGCCCACAGACCATATTTTGAAAAGAATTGCTGTTCTAAGACTTCTAAAGAAGGTGTCAATCTACACTGATAGAAGGAAATATAAATGAAATCTTAGATCTCCATAATTTCTAATTTTCTTTATACTTTTATTTTTTTCTATTCTTTCATTTCAGCAAACTTAGATAAGCAATTATAGTCTTTAAAGTAGATAGATGTTGGGGCTATTTGGGGTTTTTTTCTCTTTAATAGACTTTGAATGATTATGTCACTGGAGGAGGCTACCAGCATAAAAATCAAAAAAGAGAACATGCCCTTGTTTCATAGAAGTAAAGAGGAAGAGAATTCTCTATTCATCTTTAAGGTTACAGGAGGAGTTCTTACTTGTCTGGTCTAATGTAGATAGTCTTTGAGGTCCTTTACAACTTTAGGAGTCTAGAATTCTATGACAAAAGAAATTTTAAAGAAGGATTCAGGGCAGGAAACAAAGCGGAAAATTTCCCACTTTCTATCTTCCAAATCCCAATAGGAGTTATTCACTTGCAGATGAAGTATGGTATAAAGGGAAAAAATGCTAAGAGTTTTTCTTGAAAAGCCTGAATCCAAGTTCAAGCTCTGTCATTTGTTTTCATAGCTTACAGCTCACTGCTACATACAGAAATAGGCCAATTGGTAACTAATGGATGAATTAATCCATCAATTGACTTCATTTTTAGGGACAAGCATGCCATGGCACCAGGTAAGCCTAGGGGCATTTACCATCTTTTTTAAATGATACAAAATATTACACACAAAAAAATGAAAATCTAATGACCTTCTTATCATTGAAATGTTGCATTCAAGGAATATTTTGAGCAGATTTATAGCCCATTTTCTTTGGAATTGAGTATTCTTTGGTTTCTTACAACTAGTTCTCTTTACATAATGTGGATAACTAGATTTCCCTTCATCATCCTCTCCCTCTATTCCCCTTAATATCTCCAAGATGTGGGGGGGAAACCATGTTATTAGCCCTAATGACAGAAAAACACTTCAGTCCCTATATTGACTTCCCTCTTTTTATCATATTCTGAAATGTTTGCAAATTAATATCTCTTTTTAGAATGGCCCCCCAAACCAGTGATGTAAAAATTATTATCTATTTTCTATCTTGATCATAAGCATTTTAATATGCCATAGCAATTTAGCCTGACACCATACCCTTCAACAATGCACAAAGGAAATTATTTTATTCATAAACCAGATCTTTAAGCATATTTAGAAATCCATAAAATTTTCTGGAAACCTAGTAAACATAATTTGTTGTTTTGATCACTCACTAGTTAGTCTTGAACTCTATCTTTGGCAATGAAAAAAAAATCTGATGTTGCATGAAGATTAAAAATATCCATTATGATACATGGTCAACTGCTCAGTGTTTAGGCTGGTAGAACAAAATATTTTGAAACTATGTGGTTTTTGTTTGTTTGTTCCACAGTATTTTGTTCCATCTTTGCTATTTGGTTTCACTGAACTAGAGACAGATATATTCCTCTGTCCTTCAGACCTTTCTTTTTATTTCTAAGTCAATGGCCCAGACCACTGTTTCATGAGGCGCCACAAGGTTCTTGAATCCATTCTGTTCCAAATTTCTGTTTCCCATCTCGCAATCTTGCTCCTGCCTGAATATCCTCTTCTCTTTCTTTTCAACTCCCCTTTATGTGCTATCTTTCTCTTTCGAATTTAATGCCTTGAGAACTCTCATTGTGTAGCATTTGTATCCCCAGAGATTATCACAGTGTCTGACTCAGGTGTTGTCTTTTGTTTAAAATGACCATCACTATGTTGGAATCAAGTAATATTGTGTTCTGCTGTTACTGATCAGACCAGTACAAGCTTGGAGTGGTCTACCACAGATCAGGCACAAATAGTTCATATGAATATTTAGGGAAGATTCTCTTAATTTGCATGTCTTGTTTCTTTTGAGCAACTTCAATTCTGCTTTGTTCATACAGCACACCTGCTCTGATTAGGACATGCATTGAGAGTGGTCCTTTGCCAGTGTTTGCCATATGTTATGTAATCAATTCCAAAAATCTTAAGAGAGACCTTGACTGTGTCCTTATATCATTTCTTCTGACCATCATGTGAGCCCTTAGTAAATGTTTACTAAATGCTTTATCTATCTAACAAATTGAAATAGTGACTCATTGACAGGTCCTCAAAAGGCTTTTGCCTATTTATTGAGTCAAAAACAAATATTTAGAACCATAGTCTTAATAAAGAACTCTTCACCCCCCCAAAATCAAACAAACCAAAAGTCTCCAGGGATCTGTGAAGCCCCTCAGGGAAGGAATCATGGAGGCAATGATGCCAAAAAATGCCAAAAATGAACAGGCCCAACAAAAACAAATTTACAGTAAAGGAATGAGTGGGACCAAGTTATTATGAGAGAATAAAGCAGAGAATGTGTCATGTCAGAGTGGAAATTATTAGAATGCCAAATCCATTTAGAAAGGTACATGATATTTCTGAATTCAGGGGATCAGAATAGAATATGTTAGGGCAAACACCCTACAAAGAAGAACAGAGCTCAAAGATTCCACTACTAATATTATACCCTATAAGAAGGAAATTCTCATATGCCCCCAGAATATTTATAGCAGCACTTTTTGTGATAGGAAAGAATGGGAAGTAAAGTGGATATCCAGCATTTGGGATATGGCTGAAGAAATCATGGTAAATAAATGTCATGGCATATTACTATGCTATAAGATATAAGAATATGATGAACACAGAAAAAACTAGAAAGATTTACAAGCTTGGATGCAAAGAAAAATAAGCAGAGCAAAGAAAGCAATATTAATAATGACTACCACAACATAAATAGGAAGAACACCTACAGAATGATGAAAAGTAAATGCTGCAAAATTTAAAAGTTCAAGTAAAACTCTGAAGAGATATGAGAAGAGATTTACTGCCATGCCTTTGTAGAGATGGGCAGTCCACAAAGGTGATGCATTCATTATACATATTTTCAGACTTTTTCAATATATAAATAAATTGTACCAAATTATTTATTTTGCTACATGGGATGCCTCTGGGAGGAAAGATGGAAAGGAATACTGGAGAAAATTTATTGTTAAAAATTGTATTTGTCAATGTTTAAGCTAGTGATTGATTATGATAAAAGCAGTTGACTATTTGCATTGTTAATCTGTAAGGGTTATTATTAAAGTGGAATTGAAAGTAAAAGATTAGGGAAAGGTCAGTTAAGGATGTGAGAGAGATTTAAAACTTCATTATTTGCCCAGAGCAAAATTTCTGGCTGAAGGCTCAAAGCTTTAGAAGATAGTCATTCATTCAATTATGTACCTTTCCATTGCAGAGATAATATCATACTAATTTTACTCAAGATATTTGAATAAATCAGTAATGAGCTGAGACAGTGGTGGAGCTGGCACTTACCTTAGTAAGACTCCTGCTTTTTTTCCAAAGTTGGTTCAAAAGGAAAGCCACTCTTCTGATGTAGTCTGATAAGAATCATACTCAAAAAGAGTAGTCCAGTCCACAAGAAATTGGAGAGATATTAAAGGACCCAGTCCGCCTCTTCACCAACTCAACAACAACCATCACTGTTAGACTTTCTGTTCTTAAGGATGGTATCTCCATCTTTTTTGTTATTCAGGTTCACAATTTTGAAATCATCATTGCCTCATTCCTCAATTCCTCATATCCATTCAACTGCTAAGTATTGTAATTTTTTATCTCTAAAATATCTCATGAATCCACGTACTTCCTTCTTTTGCTCACTCTGTACTGCATTTTACGAATGCATCCATCACTTCTTTGTTGGAATATTACAATAACCTCCTAAATGGTCTCCTTCCATTCCAATCATCTAGTGATTGACAACTTGTCAAGTTGAGTCAATAAAATATAAGTTGAATCTATAAAGTATAGACCTGACCACAATTAACCATTTAGAGACAGTTCTATTTTTATTATAGTCAAGTTTCCCCAAAAGGGGAAAAGTAAAAGTACCAAGAGATCAATGAATCCTGTGTAGTATAGGTCATTTTGTTCCAATATAAAAAGCAATGATTAGCATGAGAAAGACAAATAATACATTAACAGGATAATTTAAATGGAATCCAGTATGTTAACTTGATCCTACAATATGATAGGCTGGGAGACTTAATGTTTTAAGCCTCATTAGAACACATAACAGTAGATTCCTCTCACTGAAAGTTTTCAATCAAAGGCTGAATAACTGTCAAGTAAGTTGTTGGAGGAATTCTTTTTAAAGATGGTCTTGATGGCCACTGAGGCCTCTTCCAACTCTGAAAGACTACAACCACTAACGGTCATAGAGCACATGCCATATAACTACTTGCTAAGATTGTTTAAATAAATTGATGATTTATGTTCATAGACTAAAAGACTTTTGAATTCCCTAAATAATTCTATAATGAAAATATTCATAAATAGCTCATTTTTATTTATGATTCACAATCATAATTGTGAACCCTGAAAGTGAAAGTACTCTGAACATAGTAAATATAATTACAAACTCCAGTTTCCCCCATCAGTAAAACAAAATGGTTTGACTAGATTTTCTTTAAGAAAATATATTTTTATCTAAGATACTTTTCTACCTCTGATTATCTGCTACTTATTATACTATATTTCAAGGTTAAAGAAAACCAAATATCCATTATAGATGACTCTAAAAAGGAGTATCATAATGTCAGAGGGTAGCATTGGACCGTGCTCTGGGTAAGAAAGAAAAATTCTTTGATTCAAGGCCAAAAGCATCTACACTGCCTCCATAAAAATATTTAAATCAGCATTTGAGAAAATCATTCCTAGAACTGGCAACTGATTATGCCAAACTCATTCCTGACCTAAATTCAGAAGAGACTTCCAAGAATAAGACAGATTTAGGAGTTCCCCTGAAAGAAGGAAAGGTTATGGCTTTAAATCTAGACTATTCTAAAAACTGAAAGTTCCTTATTTATATTGGTTTATTGCCAAAATGTGCTTCATTTGTAAAGCATTGTCTACCAACTTGCCCATCTGTATATTGGGTTTCATGGAATATACTAAATGAAAGGGCATACTAGAGAAGCAGAAAAAGAAAGATGACTAGTTTTAGAATCAGAATAATTTAATTTAAATTCATCCTGTGTGATTCACCAAATTACAAACTATTGTTTAATCTTGTATGTGTGTGTGTGTGTGTGTGTATAAACCAAGTCCTGATTTAAAGTGTTTATAATTTCTACAGTAGAAATGCTTACACTAAACATTTAACAATTGGCTTTATGAGTTGAACCCTGCAAAACCCTAAGTTTAAAGCGTAAGAAGACTAGAAAAGTAGGAAGGGGCTAGATTATAAAGGGGCTTAAATCTAGGATGTCTGGGAAGTTCAAAGCCTTTTGTGGTATTCTCTACTCACTATTTCTCCTACTTCAAAACATCTCCAATATATTGTTCAAAAATGCCTTTTGAATTTATCACTGGAAAGTATGAGCAGAATGATATAAGTTTATTCATGTTGATAGCTAAGTTTTTCAATTTATTAGCAAGAATGAACCATATTGTAATTGATTTGTCAATGAATTCAGAATGGTTATGTAAAAAAAAATTAAAAGGCATATGCACGAACTAAATGATCTCTAGGGACCAATGATCTGAGATTCTGTTATAGCTAGAGGCATAGCCTCTACTTAACTTTACCTTCTGCCCCATTGGAAAACCTCTAATAATCATTCTAGACAGGCAGCCCTGCTTTTGCTCAGCTATCAGCAGCAGCCCCAGCTGTCTTTCATAATCTCTTATAACATGTGCAGCTGTAATATTCCAGGACTGGAATAGTTTTTGAGGAAAGTTTGTCCAAGTTGGACCAATGAGTCAATAAGCTGACATTGACTCAAGTGATGTTAAAGCTTTCATTTAACCTCATACTCCAAAAGGACTCTGATACCCTTCGACAAACCTATAGGATAATTAATTGGCATGGAGAAGTCAGCTGCCAGACAAGGACCACGCAAATGATCCAGCACCTTTTCCTGACTTAGCAGCCCAGCCCATGACTGATTCATTGTTATGTTTAAGCTGAGTTATTTCATTTCTTGAAACCTGTTCCCCAGGGAGCCTGCTCCCCAAGCCATTTTCTTAGAAATATGCCTGTATTTTGAAAGGAAATCTTTAGGGATGAGAGTTAAGAAAATGAAATACAAGGCAGGGGATCAGAAAGCAAGGGAATGAATACAAGAATAAAGAATGGAGAGCGGTCTCAGATAAACAAAACAGTTGGAGTCGAGAAAACAAGAAAACCCAAGTCGAAACAAAATCTCTTTGTCAAATCAAGGGTAAAATTCCCAAGGTTGATTCCAACATTCAAACAGAAATATTACATCTGGGGCAAGGAATTGAGTATTATCAAAATCTTAATATTCTGACACACAGGCTTGTCTCTTTTTCAAGGCTACTCTTAGTACCTGTATTTAAGAAGTATATTCTTTTTCTAACTCCATTTGCATGTTTATTTTTTAAAAGATCTTTTATACTTAAAAATATTTTTCAAAGAAAACTTCACATTTAAAGATATCAGAATTCTGATCAAAGCAATAACTAGTCTTGAACCTACAAAACTGATAATAAAAAGCCACACTCTCCTCTCTTTTTCCCAAAATATAAGTGCAAAATCAGACATATGTTGTCAGACATGCCCAAAATGTTTTTTTAAGTTGATTGCACTTCTTTATTACAAGGAATGGTTGTGTCATTAGCATAGTGATAAGGACATTGGCAAGTGATCAGTGTGTCACAAATATTTATCAAAAAGATTTTTTAAAAGCTATCTTAGAGATCATTGAAACCCTGAAGACATTAAATGATTTTGAACAATTATTTTAAAATAAACTGATGACATCCATTAAATTTTAGTATCTTCTTAGCAGTCCCAAATCTGGTATAATTCCCACAGAAAAAAATAAATAACTAGGTCACAGATAAACTTTAGGCAAATTAACATTTATTTACTGGCTATGGAAAATAGTAAAAAAAAATGGAAGTTTGAATTGCCACCATGTAGAGAGTTAAAATACTTTGCTCAGAATCTTCTAATTATAAATTAACAAACAACCTCTATGTATATTAGTTATTTAGTTATTTATGTCTGGGTAGGTAAATCTGACTGAAACCCAGGAGAGGCTACATCTTCCTCATATATCTATTAATGTGGGTCTAACACACATGTACCACTCACCATATTGTTGTGGATTTGCAATGATGAATTGGTTTCTGAAATTCAGAATAAGTCTTAGCACTTTTGCAATATCAAGTTTGAACCAAAAAATAAATCAGCTTTGACAATTGTTTACTTTTTTATTAGTCATACGGCTTTTTCTATTAGAAATTTTCATCTACTGCTAGCCTAAAAATGCTGCCATTGTACAAATGAAGTGCTGCCCTTCACCTGTATTTATAGAACGATGGCCCATAATTTTGTATTTAATTTGAGCAATTTTATTTCCTGAGGGTTTGCTGCCTGAGCTGTTTTCTTTTTTAAAAAAGTGTCCTGAACTTTGAAAGGAAATCCACTGTGATAAGAAATAGGAAAATAAAATACAGAGCAGAGGGATGATAGAGATAAAATACATGAGAGAATAAAGGCAGAAAAGTAGAGTGTGATAAATAAAACAGTTGGAGTCAGAACAACAAGAAAGCACAAGGCCCCAAGATGAAAAAGAAATTTCTTTCCAGATTCAATACATGCTGCTTGGGCTGATGGGAAATTCTAACCATATTAGTATGCAAATCACAAGAAAGGAAAAATTTTAGATATTTCTAATCAATGGTACTTCCAAATACACCCAGGTCCATGCCTGAGTTCTAGATGACAATTTCAGATAGATTTTTTTTAACATCTGTCACCCTTAGCAAAAAAACAAAACACACTAAACAAAGAACAACAATCTGCTAAGAGACTTGTATTTTGTGACTTTCTCTTAAAAGTTATTATTATTGTTGTTGTTGTTGTTGTTGTTTAATAAATACAACTTCCTGGAAAACATACAAGCAGAAAGCATAGCTGGATCAGGAGAGAGAGAAAAAAACAGCTGCATAAAAATCACTACTCCTACAGCACATGCTTCTTCCTTCTTTGCTCTGCCAAAGGCCAACATGTGCTACTGATGCCTAAAATCCCTCCCATCTCTAAATGAGATTCCATGAAATAACTACCTAGAACTATTGGGAAGAAGATTCTATTCTCTAAGAAATCTATTGAGTTCCAGTGTGTAGAAAATGAAATCTCTCTTACTTATCCAAAGTATCTGACAGAAACCTGTATAACCCACATTTGTGCTATTTTCTTTAAAATTGTAAATTGATCAATACTGTGAGGTAGGCTGATATTAATAAGATGCCTGGGGAAAGAAGGATTTTCTAGATAAAGAAACAAGTAAATTTCAAATTAATTAAATTCAACCAATAGTAATAAGCACATTCTATATGCTAAATTCAAGGCACTGTACTATACTGCTTGAGTATTAAGTGAATAAGACAAGGTCCCTGCTCTCTAGGCTAGAAAAATAAAAGAGGGAAAAATATATAGAATTCAAATTAGAATGCGGCAAATGTATCTAAAGCAAAGGTGCAAGATTCAAGAGAAGAGATCACTTCTGATAAGTGACATCGGGGAAAGTTTCATGAAATAGGCAATATTTCAACTGAGACTTTCAAGAATGGAGAGAATTTCAATTAGCAGAGGAGGTAAGGAGACTGCATTCAATTCACTAGAACAAAGTGAATTATTATGCACCCATTACTGTAAAGTTCTGTGCTAATTGAAAGGAATATTAAGGCAAAGCAATACAGTTCCTACCCTCAAGGAACTTATAACTTATGTGTCAAAGGAAAAGAGGAAATAAGCAAAATCAAAGAGATGACAGGGCAGAATAAATTGGGAGACCATAGGTATAGAGGTGAAAAGAACCTCAGAGTTCCTCTAACCCTGCTTCCTCATTTGGCAGAAGTTCATAAAGGTTAAGTGATTTGCCAAAGATCACTCATAAATAACAGAGGAAGACTTTAAGCTTACATCCTCTAACTCCAAACTCTTTTCACTCTATCATGTCAATTCATCCCAGTCAGAAAGTAAGAATATATGTATGGAAGTAAAGATCACACTGCAAAGGTAGGCTGGATTCAGTTTGTAGATGGAAATGCCAGACTAATTAGTCTGATTTTTTTTTCACAGGCAATAGAGAATATTGAAGGTTTGAGGACAAGGAAATGACATAATCAGAGCTATGTAAGGTGATTTGTCAAGTCAATGACACATAGTGGAAGAGGTGTCATTGCCAAGGTCCCACATAAAAGACCTTATATTTTCTTGCTGTTCTGAAACCATTTTATTAAAACAAAGAATATGAGATTTCCCAAGATTGTGTTACATTATCATAGGAAGTTCTAGAGCTCAATTTGACTCTAGATTGAGAATGAATATTTTGTGGGCTCTTAATTTTCCAAGGGGTTAATCATATAATGTCTTATTCAGACCTTTTTTTTTAACTTTTTTTTTTCTTTCACTACTCATTGGTGCAGTAACTAGCATCTGGGGAAAGAGATGAAAATGAAATATAGCTTATCTTGGATTTGCTATGGTTTTGTAGAAAGAATAGTTAATTTAGAGTCAGAAGTCCAGGGATAGAATTTCTTATTTGATAATCACTAGTTGTATGACCTATAATAAGTCCATTAAACTCTGAGTCTTATTTCCTTACCTGTGCAATGAAAATGATGTGGCTGAGTGTTTGAATTAGCTTGGAGCAGCGGGGGCTTGGAACCAGGGCACTGATATGTAGAAGACCATGTTTCTTCTATAGTAGCCATTATTATTGTGCCTTGATGTCTGGTAGTACTACCCTAGGTCACCACCTTTAGGGGCTCATCGGTATGGTATCATTTTTCCAGGAAATATGTCTCACCCACTCCTGTTCTGATTTAAAAGAAAATTTCTGGAAGATGAGCCAAATCTCTTCCAGCTCAACTGTACCCTTAGTTATTCTTTGTGCTACCACTATACAATACCACCTCCTCAAATGAATTTGTACCAAGCATAAAAATTATCATTAAAATTCTGATAATAATCATATTACTGTTCTCATAGGGCTGTTGCGAGGAAAGTTCTTTAAAAAGCTTGCAGTACTGTGTAAATGAAAAGAACTAAGTTATTATCGTTGCTTTTAGTAGCATTGGTGAGAGAAATTGGATGAAGTTGATACAAATAATAAAAAATATATATTTACCTGTGGATTTAAGTAATTCATCCTTATCCTTCTTGACTTCTGTAGCATTTTAGAGTGTTGACCACACTTTCCTCCTCAATATTATATCCTCCCTGGAAAATCCCAGTGGGCTTCCTGACACTGATCATTCTACTTCCTATATGGTAATTCTTTATTAGTCTCCTTTGTTGGATATTAACTATACATGTTCTTCCCCCAGTAGTAGGTATACCCAGAATCTTTATCTTAGATCTTCTCTTCATATTTCTTTGAGTGATATCATCAACCCCCATGATTCAGTGCAGATAACTCTCATATCTATTTACTAAATCTTATTCTCTCTGCTGAGTTCTAATCCCTCAATACCAATTGTCTATTGGACCTTTCCAACTAGATAATTGAAGGCATTTCAAGCTCAAAAAATGTCTAAACTAGAACTCATTGTCTTTTCTTCCAAACCTACTCATCCTAAAGATTCACCACTTTTATTCAAGAACAACATCAACCTTTCATTCACTCTAGTTGTCAACCTTGGAGTCATCTGTAACTTCTGACTCTTATTTTCTCATCTAATAAATTTCTAAATCATACTCATTCTACTTCTCTTTTATATCTGTCTCCTTTTCATTCACATAGCCACAATCCTATTTCATCTGTTGACTGTTTATTGTAATTATTGCAATGACCTCCTAACTGTTCTCCTAGTTTTTGATATCCCCTCCCCCAAGATCTCTCCTCCACAACCTATCAAAGTACAAGTATGGTTATGTTACTTCCATATTCAAAAAAAATTCAAATATGAATCAAATATGAACTCTGGCCTAGCATTTAAATATCTTCCCAGGCTGACTCCAAACTATCTTTTCCAGGCTTATTGTACATGACTTTTTTTTTTTGTATTCTTCATTCCAACCAAATTAGACTGTTAGCTATTCTTCAACCTTGGTATTTCATCTCTTATCTCCACACTTTTGCTTAGACTGTCCTTCATTCATAGAATGAAATCCTTATCTCCTTATCTATAACTAGACCCTTCAAAGCTCAAGTGCCACTTTCTATGTGAGGCTTTTCCTGGTCCTATCAGTGGCTGATGTTTCCCCACTTCAACCCCACCAAATTTTGCATACATTTTTCATTTTCTTATATGTGTATATATTATTAGAATGTATTATTCTAATGTATATAGAGTACATTAGAATGTAAGTTTTTGTTTTTGTACCTCCCCCTCCCAGTGTCTAGGACATAACATAGAAATGATACTAATGATTATTAATTGATTGCCTACCATTATTAAAAATAAGAATCTGGATGAATGGTATATGTCATTTGGCTTATGATATAAACAAGGTATGATCAGAACTCTTTGTGGCTAGAATGAAGGTGTTGCTTCGTGATCAGAAAATGTTTCTGCAACAGGAACAAAAAACAGGCTCAAAAAATGGAAAATACCACCCAGTGACTTAATGCAACAGTATTTCCAAGCTATTCTTGAAAAACTCAGAGAAGATGGTCGTTCTAAGTAATTTTCAGTTGTATTTTTTTAACTACATAGTGTTTTCAGGAACAAAGACAATGGAAAATTATTGTGTGGTTATCACTGAGTTTTGTAGAACAGGAGGGCTAATGAATGATAGCATGAGATTAACCAAAAAAATTTATCAACTCCAACAAAAACAGAAAACATAAAACCTGGGGTTGTGACTGAGCTTTAAGAATCCCTTAATAAAGGGACTTAATTAAGCTTAGAACATGCAAAAATCTATACTTGGGACTTGGAGGTAAACTGAGTTCTGATCAACTAAGACTGAAACACTATATATGCTAAGGCTGGAAGCCACTGCAGGAACCTAACATCCCTAGGCAGTTGATGTGAGGACCAACCAGAAGTCAAAAGAGAGAACATAGGAAGAAGTGGTTAATCCTAACATTATTCTATATTCTAGAAACAATATTATACTACCTGCTACAGACATTTCTCCTAGTAAAAACCTCTTTGTTTTCTCTTGAATTCTAACCAATTCTAACCAATCAGTTAATGGACAAATACTTATCATGTGCCAGTCATGTTATAAACAATAGTGGATATAAAGAAAAAGCCAAAAGGATCTCTGCCCTCAGGAAGTTTATATTCTAATAAGGAAAACAGACATTTCTGCTAATATATCATAAATCACTGATCAGCAGCTATGAAGGGAATGATGGAAATGAAAAAATAAAAATCATTTTTGAGAAATATCTTGGAATATGTGGCAAAATGGAGAGTACTGGACTTGAGTCAGAAGATGTGTGTTTAAATCCCAGTTTTGATATTTATTATTCACATGGACTTTCAAATCATTTTTAAATCTATAAAAAAGAAACAATAATCCTTGCCATAGTAGATGTGTAGTGAATGCTAGTGCCATTTTAAAAGACAGTAGAGATGATGGAGAAAAAACATAACTTGAATCGAACAAGATGCTATCCATATTCCTCAATAAAATATCTACTATGTCTTTTAAATATATACCAAAAGAGGTAAAAATTCAAAATTTTTCCAATTGTTGCTCAAGTATTTTTTTTAAATCAGAGAAGAGGCAAAAGAGTCTTCTCAAGTAAGAAGAACTAAGATAATATGAAAGTCAAGAAAGAAAAGATCTTTATATCACTTCTTCTTTAAAATTATTTGCATATATACACCCAGAGAGAGGTATATGAAATGTGGACCACAACATAACATTTTCATGCTCTCTATTGACGCTTGCTTGCATTGTGTTTCCTTTCTCCGATTTTCTTTTTTCTCTTGTAGATAGGATTTTTCTTGCACAACTTCAAGTATTTTAACATTATTAACATGTAGTGGACTTCCTGCCATCTAGGGGAGGGGAGGGGACTGGGGGTAAAATTTGTAATGGAAAGCTTTGTAAAGATCAATGCTGAGGAACTACCCATACATATGTTATACAAATAAAAAGCTTTAATAAAAAAATTATTTGCATATAAGTGAAGTGAGTAGAACCAGGAGAACATTGTACACAGCAAAAGCAAGATTATATGATGATCAATCCTGATGAATGAGACTCTTTTCAAGAGAAATGTGATTCAGGGTATAAGAGAGCCATCTGCACCCAGAGAAAGAACTATAGGGACTGAGTGCAGATCACAACATAGTATTTTCACTTTTTTGTTGTTTGCTTTTTTTTTCTTTCATTTTTTTTCCTTTTTGATCTGATTTTTATTATGCAGCATGATAATTGTGGGAATATATATATATATATAGAAGAATTGCACTTGTTTAACATATATTGAATTACTTGCCATCTAGGGGAAGGGGTGGGGAGAAGGAAAGGAAAAAAAATTGGAAGACAAGGTTTTGCAAGGGTGAATGTTGAAAATTATCTATGCATATGTTTTGAAAATAAAAAGCTTTAAATAAAAAAATCATTTGCATAATATTTTACAGTCTATTCACAACTACCATATGCTTCTCCATTGTCCTTTGGGTGAACCTCAATTTCAATCTTTGGAGACTGTAGTGCTCCAGAAATTGTAGTCATTCAAAAAAAACTGGAACAATACTGGTAAGAATTTGGCCACCCAGTCCGGTAAGGAAGTCAAATGCATTTTTATTTAAATCTCTCCCACTCTATACTTCTGAAAAGTATTTGTGAGTTAGTTTTCTATACAAAGATCATTGCTTAAGAAAGTATTGTATGATTTTTTATCTATTTTTTCCTGAAGCATTATAGCATAGTGGATAAAGCAGTGGCCTTGAGCTAGGAAAATCACCTCTAGCATACAGTGATTGTGTGATACCGAGCAAGTGACTAAAATTCTTGACATTCTGTAAGTGGTTCTGTGAGACTATAGGTTGTGTTGGAATGGGGAGTTTCCTTATTAGTAGTTTCTTATACCAATGAAATCATAAGTCTAGTCCAAAGGTGGAGGGAGAGGAGAGGGGAAGACTTCAGTAGTGATCAATGATAGAATTATTTTTCCTGAAGCCTACTTAGTCCATATGCTTGTGAATTAGAGTTAGTAATGTTGGCCCATTAGATAAAAATGTAAATGAAAATCCCCCTAGACTTAAACAACAAGCTTCCTCTTAACATTATTCAATTGTAATGATAAATGAATTTGGCCAAATATTTTTCAATTTGATTCTAGAAGATTCTATTCCCAGAGATATGGTCCATAGGGAAGCAATTTTCTCAATCCAGATTTTTTATTGAAGAAATTTTGGCATTACAATTTCTAGTCTTGGAGTTCATTTCTCCTAAAAAAAATAATGGTTGCTAATGGAAACTTGGAAAAGCTAGGGACACCAAGGCCAAGGAATACATGGAACTAATATTGAATCTCCCTCCCACTTATCCTATCATTTCCTGACAATCTATCACTATTTCTCTGGAAATTTCTCATTTCCCCTGTTTATCCTATCCATCTCCAGCATGGCTTTTTCCCTTGGGTATGTTATTTAGCCTCAAGATTTCTATTATGAAAATTCACATGTATAAAACTTAGATCAATTGCTTCTGATTCTTTTGCCTAGACCTCCACAAAATTAGGAAACAAACTGAAACAGATTTCTTCCTTGGTTTCAGAGTTACTGGTACCACTGGAGATATAGATGGGTCTGACTTAATTGAGAGGCAATATTTTTATCCACTGGGATAAGGGAATTTATAGATTTTTTTTACTCCAGTCCATTCAAAAGAGAATGAGAACAACTTTGAAACTGTCACATTTAATTTGTTATATGCTTTTTAAAAAATCAAGCTCATTGAAATAGTTTTCTATTCAGTCTTCTTTTTCTGCTCTTTGTTTAGAGAATATTCATGATAATTGGTGTTTATTAACTTCAGAATAAAAATATGTTTCAAGAGAAAAGTGATTCAATAATGATTAATCAACTGTACAGGATGATTATAGTCATCCCAGGAAATGACTATAAAGAGAGTAAGATTAGCTGAAGTAATCCAGAAGGCAAGATCATTTTCTGAGAGAATAGTTAAAAGAAGATGACCTTGGGCAGCTAGGTGGCGCAGTGGATAGAGCACCATCCCTGAAGTCAGGAGGACCTGAGTTCAAATCTGTCTCAGACACTTAACATTCCCTAGCTGTGTGACCCTGGGCAAGTCACTTAACCTCAATTGCCTCAGGAAAAAAAAAAGACAATAATAAGATGACCTCACCAAGGGTCTGTTAATTGATAAAAGTGTCAGGTAAGACTTCAAAACGTGGTAGAAGATTCTCATTCAGGAGATTACTCAGAGAAAATTTGGATAGAGGGACCTAATATTTGGGGAGGTAGGTTGGAAAAATCAAATAAAGCTCTTATTATTTTGGTTATATCCAACACTTGAAAACCCCATTTGGAGGTTTTCTTGGAAAAGATACTGAGATTCTCCAACTCATTTTACAGATAAGGAAACTGAGGTAAGTGACTTATCCAGGGATCACACAGCTAGTCTGAGATGAGATTCGAGCTCAGAAAAATGATTTTTTCTGACACCGGGCCCAAAACTCTATCCACTGTATCACCTAGATGTCCACTCAAACATAAGAGAATTTGGGGTGCATTAAACATTTATTTACATTTTCATGAAGATGAACAACAAGTTGTCTTGGATTGATTTGAGACACATCAGAGCCATTGCAGACCTAAGCTTTAGCTCCAGTTTTCCTTTTCTTGGGGTCAGTTAGGTGGCTTTAACGTGAGTCAAATCAACCTAAGACAACTTTTTTATTCTTATGAAAATATGAATAAATATTTAAATGCACCCACAAATTATTCCTCTATATTCAAGAAGCTTTCATGGAATATTGTAGTCAAGCATGTTTAGGATCAGTTGTTTTCCTAATATGTCCCACATAAATTTGGAATGAATAACCCTTCCAGGTTCAGAATATATCTAGCAAATGAAATCATGACTATTCCTGAACTTCCTTTGTAACTACTTGACTTACATATCCAAAGATACATAGGATAAAACTTTAACTTTAATTCAATTTTAATAGAGCATTCTTTTTTATTCTAATTAAGCCAATTGTAGATGTCCTTTGGCACACAAGAGGGTTTCCCTTTGATACTTAATTAGAAACTGCCAATTTATACCTGTGGCTAGCTGAGCACTATGGGGAGGGAGTACAGATAAATTATATTTGAAGTGACTTAAATTACAGAAAAGATTACAAATGCTATTAAAGATTTAACAGTAGGAGGGGAATGATAGAATGCTAACTTTGAGAACTTATAGACTAGTCATGCATCACTATTAATATAATTGGAAATGTGGTGAGAAGACAAGAACCAGAAGAAAATTTTAATAGTACTCTGTTGTGTGTTAGGTAACATTAAATAGTTCCTTCCTTATTATTCATGCTTCCAATATAGGCAAAATATTTTTTGTAGAACTTTAGAATTTTTTACAATCCTCAAATCTTTCTGGGTCTTTTCTTTCTTAATGTTCTTTTGATAGTTTCATAATAATCTTGTTTATTCATTCTTCTCCATTTCCTTTTCATATTTGCTACATGTTAATTTTAAATTTGTATCAATAATACCTTAAAGTCAGAAAGAAAGGTATTATATACACCTACATACTCATAGCAGCACTTTTTTTGTTAGCAAAGAACTGGAACCAAAGTAGACATCCATGCTTTGGAGAATGGCTAAAACAATTGTGACATGCTACATTCATGAATGGAATGGAATGTTACTGCAATAAAAGCAATATTGAATATGAAGAATACAGGGAAACATGAGAAAATTTATTTGAACTGATATAGAGTCGTCAGCAGAAGCAAGAAAACAACATACAGAATGACCACAATAATGTAAATGCAAAGACTATAACAAAAGTTGGACCCAAAGAAAAGAGGAAGAAATACACCTCATTTCTTTCTTGGCAAAAAGTAGAATATTATGTCTCTGGAATATTATCTACATTGTCAGACAAAAATGATGTGCTGATTGATTTTGCTGAGTTCTTTTTCCTTTTTTTCCTTTTAAATCTTTGTTGAAATATACTGGCTGAAGAGTGTATATTCAGAAATGAAGATGAAATAAGAACTAAAGATATCAACAAAAATTAGGTTGAAAAATATTTCAATTTGTTAAAGAGTTTCCTCTACTATGATATTTTTTATCTACTTCATCATCTTCCTTATTAATGCCTTCCATGGTCATAATATGAAAATAGCATTTTTAGGAATTCTCATTGCTTTTAGGACATCTTCCCTTTTAGAATTTCAAGTCAGGAACACATCTTTTATCTCTGAGCTTTTTGAAATACCATTCTCAAAAATAAATGATATTTATCTGACTGTGAATAACATTCTCTTCTTTGACTCTAACAACTGAGATAATATTGTCATTTTCTCTTCAAATTTCTATAACTTTCCCTTCACCTGCCTGTTCATGCTTATTGGTAGTATTTCTCTCTCATTGTCATCTCAAACTTTTGAAATGAAATTGTCCACAAGGCAAGGCAAAAAAAATTATCTGATTGTCTGCTAGTAGTAGAGCAAAATTCTCAAGAGATGTCTGGATCATTGAAGGCTTGCACTGTTACAGCTTGCTGTGCTACTAGTTCTTCATTCATATTACAGTCTATATCATACAATCCTACTTGAATATTTAACCATGGCATGGAGGTGAGCCTGGGTTCCCAAAGGCTATATATGAAAGAAGATCATAAGCTCTGGCAAGTTCTACAAACCTAAAAGGAGAGGAAGGAAATAAAAGTGATTACATAGCACCTCCTATGTTCCAGATAGTATGCTAAGTATTGCACAAATATCATCTCATTTGATTGTCACAATAATTCTGTCAGCTTGGTACTGTCATTATCCCAATTTAATTAATTAAATAAATTTAATTTAATTAAATTAAGTCACTTGCCCAGGGTCACATAGTTTGTAGATGAGGCTGGATTTGAATTTAGGTCTCCTGTGACTCCAGATCTTGAACTTCAATTGATTTTTTTCTTTTGAATATGATCTACTGATTATTGTCATATTTTAATCATAAATAATATCCTATAAAACTATTAGATTATATTTATCTCTCTGTGTTAAAATGTTTAATTTATTTTATTTCTACTTGGTTTTGAGATGCAAAATATATGGAGTTTTGAGTTGGGAATTGGGAGACTAACGTTCTAATCCTACTTCAGACACTACATGATCATGGAAAAAATCACCAAGTTTCTATTCTTATCCATAAAGCAGTTATATGTAATGTTTGCACCATGCATCTTACAGGATTATTATAAGTGAAGTATTCTGAAAAAAAATTAAGTGCTATATAAAAATGAGTTGTTATTATTTCCAACTCAAGTTTTACCTACTGACATATTAGTATTACTCAATGGACTTAAAATGAGCAGTGAAAAGAATACCAGATTTGAAGTCAGTAGAGTTTTGGATTCGAATTTAAGCTCTGACGTTTACTAATTGTGCAATCCCTGGGTTAGTTGCTTAGCTACTTAACTTCAGCTAATATTCCTAAAATGAAAAAAACAGCAATAGTATTAGCTAACATTTATACAACATCTACCAGGCATTGTTCTAAGCATTTTATAAATATGAATTACATTAAAGTTCTCTAAGCAGAGGGTATCATGAGACATTTGTCATCATGGCTGCTGCCACCAGCACTATCACCACCATCACCACCACCATCATCATCATCATCATTACTAGTCTACAGTCACCAGAACTCCATCCTGGTGATGACTTCATTCCTTGGAGCCGTCTACTGAACTCTTGCTTAATTCAAGAAATGTTTATCATAGAATGATAAGAAGAGTTCTGGCAAATATTAAAAAAAATCGGGATTGAGGGGAGATGTTCTCATACTTTTAAGCTTAATCTATTACTTATACTTTTTAAAATTTTGGCAATCAATAAAATAATAAACTATCTCCTCATTTGTGGAGATTGATTTTGAAGTGCAAATGTTCACATTAGAAATTTTATAATTGATTGTATAGAGCTAGCTGAAGCACATTTTTGGATCTTATTGGTAGTATCTTATTTGACTCTTATAAGAACCTTATGATTACTGTTACTTATTACGTGTGATACAGAGAAATTAAGTGATTTGCCTATGGTGACATATCTTGGAAGGCAATTAGACAGAAGATTTGAACGCAGGTGGTCCTCATTCCAATTCAGTCAATCAGCATTTTTTTAAAAACCTAATATATATCAAGCATTATGCTAAGCACTGAAGATTTTTTTTAAAAAGGCAAAAGAGAATCCCTACCCTCAATAAAGTCACAACCTAATAATGGAGGAAACAATTAAAAATGTATAAACAAATTATATAAAGAGGATAAATAAGAAATAATTGAGAAAAAGATACTAGAATTAAGTGAGGTTGGAAAAGGCTTTCTGAACAAAATGAGATTTTAGTTGAAATATAAAGAAAATCGGGGAAACAGTAAGTAGGTAGAGATGAGGAACAAGGATATTCCAGGCATGAGAGACAGCCAGAGAAAATGGTGAAAACCAAGAAATGGGATGTATTGTTCTTGGAATAAAAAGCCAGGAGGCCAGTTTCACTGTATTAAAAAGCTTGTGGAGGGGTGCAATGTATAAGATGACTAAGAAGGTAAGAGAGGGATAGGTTATGAAGATCTTTGAACATCAAACAGCATAAACTATATTAGATCCAGGAGGGATAGGAAATTATAATATCCATTTTGTTGTATTGCACATAATTGCATTACTTCAACTCTCCACTCATTGTCTAGTCTACTTCCCTTCTAATTTATCTGCTTCTCCCATTCCCAATGGTTTACTACTTTCTTCCCTCTCTATCTAGCTAAACTTCAGATTTTTATCTTCTCTATTAGAAAGAAAACTATTTAAGATTAAAGATCATGAGGGAACTAGATGGTGCAATGAAACACTGGTTGTGGAGTCAAGATGAACTGAGTTCAAAGGGCTTCAGACACATTAATTATTTGATTTGAGACAAGTGACTTAATCTTGATTGCTTCTGGGGTGTGGTGGAAACAAAAGCAAACAATAAAAATGAAGGACTGTCTTGTTATTTTTGTATTCCCAGAACTTAATATAGAGCCTGACAGAGTAAGGAATACATACTTCCTTTATCTATTTGTTTATCTGACAGGATCACTGCGACAAAAGTACTTGGTAAAATATAAAATGCTATGTAAATATGTTATTGTTATCATCATCATCATCATCATTAGACTTGATATTGTCTAAAAACAATTCTTGAATACTTGTTCTAGGGATGCAGAACACCTATCCCAAATAGGTAGGGATGCAATTTGCAGAGCCCTGATCAAAAAGTCACCAATAAACACCCTTAAATGAGCCCTTATTTTGAATTGCTGATTCTTCATCACCGGGCCTGGATTCAGCCCTCTTTGACAAAAGAACTTGTCTCCTGTAAAAATCCAAGACTACAAGTTATCTTCCTTTTTGTCTTCTCTCTTTCATACTCCTGCTTGCTTTCCTCTTGACATCAGTTTTGATTTCCCTCACTTCCTTTGAATCAATTTATTATCTTTTAAATTTTTCAACACAGTCTAGAAATCTTCTATTAAGCAAAAACACAGAGGGGTATTTCTCAAGCCTTTTCACCTTCTCCTCAGGCAGGAGAACCAGCATTCCTTTACAGCAAAAAGTAACTGGTGATTTCTTCAGGCAGGAAGTCAAACATAGGATCTTTCAGGTCACTGAAACATTTCCTTCAATGCCCATACCTTTTGTATATCAAGATGAACTAGTATTTCATGGCTCACTACAGAAGAACTAATAAAAGAAGATTTCAGGAAGAATTAGAAATATACAAAACAACAAAGAAAAATATATTATACATTTAAGTAATCATTATAATCTTAAAATGCATCAGTTCACTTAAGATGCAGAAATAAAGAAAGAGTATATAGCAAAAATGGTAAACACAGAGACAGAGAAACAGAAATAGAGAGACAGAGTGATAAAGAGAGACAGAAAGAGACAAAGACATAGCTGTGCATTAAAAAATCGTCATTTTGGCAAATCTTTTGCACCATAGAATTTGTACAAGCTATCTATTCTCCCAGACTTTGATAACGTTGAGAAGCCCAGATGAGCCTCATATAGGTGAAAAGAATTGCATTTTCACTTGAGGTTATTCCCACATACACAGCTTTAAACGATATGTAATGCCATATAAACAATGAATTAGATAACATGGAAAGAAAAAAATATTCAGGTGTTCAAGAATGTCATGAGAGTAGCACTTCTCAACAATATACATTAAAGGTCAGAATTGCATTTATTCTATGCATTGGGCTTTTTGACCTCAGATTGCTAAGAATTTGATTTTCTCTGTAGTTTTCTCATTTGCTACTTGAAGATTTATTTTTGGCATGATCCAATCTGAGATTCGCCAGAAAGCAAGCAAGAGGAAAAGACTCTGCCTTGTGAGCTCAGCCCCAAAACAAAAACAATGCAGTGTCTCAGTGTTGTTTTCTTAGAGATTTATTGGGCCTTATTAAATTTGGAACTAGTCAAGAAGAATACAACAGCTGTTGTGAATCTCAAACAAAAACAAAAACAGCCTCTTATATATTTTCATTCTTTTCAGGGTCCTTGTAAACTCATAAACTCTCTGGGCAAGGACCTGTCTTACTTCTGCTTACCCACTGTAAAACAATGTTTACATTTACAATATGATACCAATAAGAATAATCTGAGAACTCTGTTTTGATTTACTTCTTCTTCTAGGCCATTTAGAGAGAGCTCATGGAAAGATACTAAACTGTTATCTTGGAAATAATACTACCAACAAAGCAAAGAACCTAAAAATGGTTTAAATCTTTAACTCCATTGTTATTGTTGAAGTCCTTCTCACCTCTGTGTCATTGAGGAAGCCTACAATTTGGATTAAAAAGGAAATGCATAGAGGCATGGAAAGTCATTGGTCCTAGGTTGTGTCTCCACCAAGTTCTAGTAATATAACTTGATTACAGTAGAAATCACAGCAGAAATAGTGTTGAACTTAAAAGTCACAGATCCTGGTTCAAAACCTAGCTCTGCTATTTTCAATCTTTAAAACCTTGGGTTTATCTCTTAATTCCTTTAAGTCTCAGGTTCTTCACCTATAAAATTAGGGAGATTGAGTGATCTGTAAAGTTCTTTCGAGCTCTAATTCTATGATCCTATGAATCAGAAACTTCTAAATAAATATTTCTTAGTGGCAGCTGGTGGTTAAAACTCTGGACTTGGATTCAAGAGAATCTAAATTCAAATTTGGACTCAGACACTTAGTAGCTGTATAACTCAGGCAAGCCACTTATAACCCTAATTGCCTCACCAAAAAAAAAGAAGAAGAATATTAAAATAAATGGTTCTTAATATATATATATGTATATATATTCACATACATACATATGTCATGGACCCCATTAACAATATGGCATAGCCTATGGACTCGTTCTCAGAATATTTTTAAATGACACAATTTTTTAAAAAATAATCTTATGCATTTTATTTTATGCTAAAATACATTTATCACAGAGGCAGCTAGATATCACAGGGGATAGACACTTGGACCTGGAATCATGAGTTCAAATCTGGCTTTAAAAACTTAGCCATAGTGTGGCACTAGGCAAATCACTAAAATAATGACTGCCTCAGTTTCCTCATTTGCAAAATTAAGATAATAATATCATCTCCTTTCAAGGGTTGTCATAAGAATGAAATGAAATAGTATTTCTAAAGTACGTTGCAAATCTTAAAATACTATACTAGTGCTTATACTGTTATGAAGTGACTTTAAAAGTAGCATTCCTTTGTCTACAATTCTAGTACTTTTACCACTAGATCATCGCCTAAAAAGGAAAAATACAAAGATTAACTAGGATATAGTCTCTGAGGTCATAGAACTCACAATTTGTTATATGAATATGATGTTTACACTAATAACTACATTACACAATTTTAAATAGCAATTATATTAAAACAACTTCATAAGAGAAATGAAGACCACATACTATTCATGAAAAATAAGAAAAAAAATTGTTAGTGTTTGGAAAAGTCAAGGAAGGGTTCGTGGTACAGATAGAATATTTTCTGAATTTGAAAATGTAAGTAGGATTTTAATAGACATGGATCAGGAAAGAATACCGTATTATAACCATTAAGAACAATCAATACCCATGTTCAAACCAGTCCTCTGATTAATTAAGGCAATTTCTCCCTCTGAAAATGAGGAAAGTTAGAGGAAAATTAGAGAAAAGACATTTTCAGCTTTTATTTTCAGAGTACCCTACATTCATTCATACCCAGCAACCTCATTGACCTGGAACAGTGACATTTTAGAACTAGGCCAATGATGATATTCAGGACTTCTATCACTATCACCACCACCATCACCACCATCATTGCCACCCTTGTCCCCTGTTCATATGTAACAGCTTGAACATCCTGTCTTTACTCTCAAATTTTCATGAGGTTCATGAGAGTTCTGGGTGGAGTCATTTCTAGATAGTAATATATTGATAGAAAATAGCATTGAAGCCTCCACAACATCCATTATTCATTATTCCCTATATTTCCAACATCCAATCCCAACATGACAGATGGTTTTTAAAAATTAATGTGAGGTTCTTGAAAACAATTGGTAATTATGCCCCCAAATTTGCTATCCTGTGTAAGACCTGTGATGCAATGATACTACTACTAGGCCTATACCCCATATAGATCAAATAAAAAGAAAAAGACTCTATAAGCAGAAGATGGTGCAGAGCAGGCATGACTCTCTGTGACTTCCTCTGACCTTCCATCAAACCAACAGCAGATTAAGCTTCTAAACTGGTTTTGGAGTCAAAGAATCCACAAACATTTGAAAAACAACACATTCCCAGAAGATACCTTGGAAGAACTTCAAAACAGGTCTGTTTCAGACAGGCAGAGGGACAGTCTGCCAAGGCCAGACCACAATGCAGGGAAACCAAGAGAAGGAACCCGGGCAGGTTATAGCACCTGGGAATCTTCTGTGAGCCTCTTAGGCTACTCTATCCTGGTTGCAAGCAGGTGGTTTAGTAGATCTGCTACAAGGGGCAAATTATAAACTACTGAGGCCCAGAAGAATGAGGAATCTAACCACCATTACTCAGCACTGGAAATCAATCAGCAGAAGTGTCCCAGCACAAATTAAAGCAGCTGTCCATCCTTTGCATTGAACATACCTCAAATATTAAAAAATAAATTAAAAAAGAACTCACACCATAGACAGCTTTTGTGAAGAGAGAGAAGAGCAGACCTCAAATCCTGAGGTCCCTAAAGGTAAAATAACCCCAGAGAAAGCCCCAAAGGGAGACATGAGCTGGTTCCCATTTCACAAAGCTTTCTTAGAAGATTGCATAAAAGATTGTAAAAGAGAGTTCGAAGAAAATGGGGAAATGAAATGAGATCATTAGAAAAAGGAATGGAAAAAGTATATACTGCCCCCAAAAAGATATATTTAAAAGACAAATTCACTGAAAAACAATATTTGTGAAATGGAAAAATAATGCAATGAACAAAAAAATTCAATTGGCCAATTGTAAAAGAAGCTAAAAAAAGGTAACTGAAGAAAATAATAAAGTAAAATTTAGAATTGAACAAATGGAAGTGAATGACTCAATAAGACTTCAAAAATCAGTGAAGTAAAAAAAAAGTATAAAAAATAGAAGAAAATATGAAATATCTCCTAGAAAAAACAACTGACCTGGAAAATAGATCTAGGAGAGACAATCTAAGGATTATCGGACTTCCATAAAGCTATGATGAAAAAAAGGAACCTAGACATTATCTTACAGGAAATCACAAAAGAAAAGTGCACTGATATTTTAGAATCAGAAGGCAAAATAGCCTTTGAAAGAATTCAACAATCATCTCTGAAAAGGAACCCAAAATTACATCCCCAAGGAATATCATGACTAAATTTCAGAACTATCATACCAAGAAAAAGATATTGCAAGCAGCCAGAAAGTAACAATTTAAATACCTAGGAGCCACAATTAGGATCACCCAGGACTTAGCAGCTTCCACCTTAAAGGATCAAAGGGTCTGGAATCTGATATTCCAAAAGGCAAAGCAATTGGGATTACAGCCAAGAATAAGCTATCCAGATAAAATGAGCATTATCGTTCAGAGGAGAACGTTGAATGATATAAGTGAATTTCACCTATTTCTAATGAAAAGACCAGAAATAAACAAAAAATTTAAACTTCAAACACAGAACTCAAGAGAAGCATAAAAAGGTAAAAAGGAAAGAACTCCTGAGAACTATATTTCTGTTATGGGTATATTTAGATAATGTGGGTATAATTTCATTTTATTATGATAATATGAAAAAGATACTAGAAGTGGAAAGGGGATCTTACTGGAAGAAGAGGAAAAAGGAGGTAAAATAAGGGAAATTACATCACATGAAGAGGCAAAGAAAACCTATTATAATCAAGGGAAAGAAGGGAGGGAGATGAGCATTACATGAATCTTAATCTCATCAAATTGGGCTCTAAGAGAGAATATCAGACATATTTGGTTTCACAGAGAAACTTGGCTCACCTTATAGGGAATTAGGAGGGAAAGGGGAAAAGAAAGGGAAAGACTAATAGGGAAACAGAAGAATTAGGGGAAAGGTATAAAAAAGGGAGAGGGGCTCTACAGGGGAAGGACTGCTTGAGGGAGGCAGTCATCAAAAGCAAAATACTGGGGGAAAGGGAAGAGGGATAGGAAAGAGAAAAGCATAACTTTGGGTAAATAAGATGGCAGGAAATACAGAATTAGTTATTTTAACTGGGAATGTTAATGAGATAAACTCTCCTATAAAGTGGAAGCAGATAGCAGACTAGCTTAAAACCCAGAATCCAACAATATGTTGTTTACAAGAAACACATTTAAAGCATAATGATACATACAGAGTGAAGGTAAAGGCTGGAGCAGAATCTATTGTGCTTCAAGTGAACAAAAAAAAAGCAGGGGTAGAAATCCAGATCTCAGATCAAGTGAAAGCAAAGATACATCTAATTAAAAGAGACAAGGAAGGAAACTATATCTTACTAAAGGGTACCATAGATAATGAATCAACATCAATACTAAGCATGTATGCACCAAGTGGTATAGCATGAAAATTCCTAGAAGAAAAGTTCAGAGAGATGCAAGAAGAAATAGCAAAACTATAATAGTGGGGGATCTTGACCTTGCTCTCTCTGAATTAGATAAATCAAACCACAAAATAAATAAGAAAGAAGTTAAGGAGGTAAACAAAAGGTTAGAAAAGTTATATATGATAGATCTTTGCAGGAAATTAAATGGAGACAGAAACTAGTTGACTTTTTTCTCAGCAGTTCATGGAACTTATACAAAAACTGAACATGTATTAGGGCATAAATCAAAATGCAGAAAGGCAAAAATAGTAAATGCATTTTTTTTCAGATCATGATGTAATAAAATTTGCATGCAATATAAGGCAGGAGAAAATAGACCAACAAGCAATTGGAAACTAAATAATCTCATCCTAAAAAATGAATAGGTGAAACAGCAAATTACAGACACAATCACTAATTTCATCCAAAAGAATGACAATAATGAGATAACATACCAAAATTTGTGGGATGCAGCCAAAGTGATAATAATGGGAAATTTTATGTCTCTAGATGCTTACTTGCATAAAACAGAGAAAGAGAAAATCATTGAATTGGGCCTGCAACTAAAAAAAACTAGAAAAAAAAAACAAATTAAACCCCCAATCAAATACTACACTTGAAATCCTAAAAATAAAAGGAGAGATTAATAAAATTAAAAATAAAATAAAAACTATTGAATTAATAAATAAAAGTAAAAGTTGGTTTTATGAAAAACCCAACAAAATAGATAAACCTTTAGTTAATTTGATTAGAAAAAGGAAAGAGGAAAATCAAATTGTTAGTCTCAAAAATGAAAAGGAAGAACTTTCCACCAATGAAGAGGAAATTGGAGCAATAATTAGGAGTTATTTTGCCCAACTTCATGTCAATAATTTTGATAACCTAAGAGAAATGTAGGAAAACCTACAAAAATATAGATTGCCCAGATTAACAGAAGAGGAAATAAATTACTTAAATAATCACATAAAAAAAAAGAAATAGAACAAGTCATTAATCAACTCCCTAAGAAAAAATCTCCAGAGCCAGGTGGATTTACAAGTGAATTCTACCAAACATTTTAAGAACAATTAACTCCAATACTATATAAACTATGTTAAAAAATAAAGAATGAATGACTCCTATCAAATTCCTTTTATGACACAGACATGGTACTGATACCTAAACCAGGTAGGATGAAAACAGAAAAAGAAAATTATAGACCAATTTCCCTACTGAATATTGATGCAAAAATCTTTTTTAAAAAATTGAAAAAAGATTATAGAAAGTCATCTTCCAGATAAAAAACCATAAAGAAGTAGGATTTATACCAGGAATGCAGGGATGATTCGATATTAGAAAAACTATTAGCAGAATTGACTATATCAATAATCAAATTAACAAAAAATATGATTATCTCAATAGATGCAGAAAAAGCATTTGATAAAATCCAAATCCATTCATATTAAAAACACTAGAGAATATAGGAATTAATGGACTTTTCCTTAAAATAGTCAGTAGTATCTATTTAAAACCATCAGCTACTATTATATGTAATGGGGATAAACTGGAATAATAATAAGATCAAGGTGAAACAAGGTTGTCCACTATCCCCATTATTATACAATATTGTATTAGAGATGCTAGCTTTGGCAATAAGAGAAGAAAAAGAGATTAAAGGAATTGGAATATGTCATGAGGAAACCAAATTATCACTCTTTGCAGATAATATGATGGTATACTTAGAGAACCCCAGAGACTCAATTAAAAAACTGCTAGAAACAATTCACAACTTTAGCAAAGTTGCAGGATACAAAATAAATCCACATAAATGATCAACATTTTTATATATTACCAACAAAGTTCAGCAGCAAGAAATACAAAAAGTAATTCCATTCAAAATAACTGTTGATAGTATAAAATATTTGGGAATCTATCTGCCAAGGGAAAGTCAGGAACCATACGAACTAAACTACAAAACACTTTCCACACAAATAAAGTCACACCTAATCAAGTGGAAAAATATCAAGTGCTCACGGGTAGGCTAAGCAAATATAATGAAAATGACAATACTACCTAAATTAATCTACTTATTTAGTGACATACCAATCAAACTGCCAAGAAATTATTTTACAGATCTAGAAAAAAAATAGTAGCAAAGTTCATCTGCAAGAACAAAAGGTCAAGAATTTCAAGGGAATTAATAAAAAAAATGCTATTGAAGGTGTCCTAGCTGTGCCAAACCTAAAACTATATTATAAAGCAGTGATCATCAAAATCATTTGGATAAGAAATAGAGTAGTCAATCAGTGGAACTGGTTAGGAACCCAGGACAAAATAGAAATTAACTATAGCAATCTAGTGTTTGACAAGCCCCAAAGCCCTAGGTTTGGGGATAAAAATTCACTATTTGACAAAAACTGCTGGGAAATTGGAAACTAGTATATAAGAAATTAGGGTTTGACCCACACCTAACACCACATACCAAGATAAGATCTAAATGGGTTCATGATTTAGACATAAAGAGTGATATTATAAGCAAATTAGAGGAACATAGGATAGTTTACCTCTCAGATCTGTGAAGGAAGGAATTTTGTGTCCAAAGAAAAACTGGAACTCATAATTGAAGTTAAGTTTTTGTACAACAAAACTAATGCAGAGAAGATCAGAAGGAAAACAATAAATTGGGAAATCCTTGTTACATTTAAGGGTTTTAATAAAGGCCTCATTTCTAAAATGCATAGAGAATTGTCTCAAATTGATAAGAATCCAAGCCATTCTCCAATTGATAAATAGTCAAAGGATATGAAAAGACAATTTTCAGATGAAAAATTGAAACTATTTATAATTATATGTTCAAATATGTTTGTGGCAGCCCTTTTTGTAGTGGCTAGAAACTGGAAACTGAATGGATGCCCATCAATGGGAGAATGACTGAATAAAATATGGTATATTATTGTTCTATAAGAAACGACCCACAAAATGATTTCAGAGAGACCTGGAGGGACTTATATGAACTGATGCTGAGTGAAGTTAGCAGAACCAGGAGATCATTGTTCATGACAGCATCAATATTATACAATAATCAATTCTGATGAAATTTACTCTTTCCACAATGAGATGACTGGTGCCAGTTCCAATGATCTTGTAATGAAGAGAGCCATCTATACCCCGAGAAAGGGGACTGTGGGAACTGAATGTGGATCACAACATAACATTCTCACTCTGTTGTTATTTGCTTGCATTTTGTTTTCTTACTCATTTAACTTTCTTTTTTTGATCTGATTTCTGTTGTGCAGCAAGAGAATTGTGTAAATATGTTTATATATATTGGATTTAACATATATTTTAACATGTTTAACATATATTGAATTGCTTGCCATTTAGGGGAGGGTCTTGAGGGAAGGAGGAGAAAATTCTGAAACACAAAGCTATGCAAGGATCAATGTTGTCAAAATGTCAATGCATATGTTTTGAAAATAAAAAGGCTTTATATTTAAAAAGACTCTAGGAAGCAAAATATTGATAGAAACTTTTTTTTCTGATATCAGAGAACTAGAAGGTAAGGGAATTTAGGAATTGGTGGAACAATTATTCACATTTGAATGTAATACAAGGAATTAAGAAAAAGATTATTTTAAAGTAATTTAATTAGGTTTGTGTGCATAATATAAAATGAGCAGAAACTGAAGAACTATTTATAAAATAGCACTAATTTTGTAGAGATAATAATGAAAAACTTAAAAACTTTGATTAGTTTAATTACCACTTATGATTTCAGAAAACCAATAATAAAGTATTGGGATAAACTGAAGGCAAAAGGAAAACGTCTAGCAGAGATGAAATGGATAGATAGCATCATGGAAACAACAAACATGAACTTCAAGAGATAGTGTAGGATAGAAAGGCTTGGCGTGCTGTAGCATAGTCCATCATGAAGAATCAGTAATGACTGTGATAGAATGATTACTAGGGCTCATGATATCTGCACCAGATATAGTATGATCATCAAATCAGCCTTAGCTCTATTGAAGTTCAGAGCTCTTGAATTCAAGAAATCCAATAGCTTCATTCTTTCATTAACAGGAATTGTAGGTAGATACTACCACACAGCTATTTTTATTGTTCTTATTTGTTTATTTATTTTCCTTTTTCTCAATGCTAGGGTAGGGAGAACAAAAGTGTTTTTGTTTATTAAAAATGTTAAAACTGAATAGAATAAAATGGAACAGGATGAGATGGGATAGAATGAAATGGAATGGTATACACAATTTATTTGGAAAATATTTTGAAGAGAACAGTCTTCATCTTAAGACATTGCCATAAAATAGGAATCTTTTGTGGAAAAAGTGCCTGAAGAATTGAATCTTTGCAACCTCTGGACAAAGATCACATCTGCAAAGCATATTTGTTTGATTGACAGGAGAGAACAATTTCTCATGCCAGTGGGTCATCATCCAGCAAGCATGGCTACATCAGGAGGGTGCTACTCTCCTACTATTACTGGCTAATTCTGGCACTGAACCTTCTTCTGCTATTTCCTATCCTAGGTGTCCCTTTCAAATATGTGCATGCCCCAACTGGTGTCATGCTGATACAGTGTTATAATGCAGAGAAAAGAAATGAGTTTAAGCACAAGGAAACTGTGTGCCATGCTAGCATAGTGATGGGTTTAACCCTCAGGGTATATTCAGCTCTAAGTACAATCATGCTCCTGACAATACCTAAAGCTAATTTTTTTTTTTTTTTTTTACAATCATAGCCTACTGGCTACTGAGGGTAAAGATGGAACAGAAAAAAAGCACTGGATTTGGAGCCAGTGTATCTTAGTTGCATTCCTGGCCCTGTATTGGTCTAAGAAAAGATCCTCCCTGAACACCATCCTCCTTCCCCTCATCTATAGAAAGAGGAGATTTGATACCTCATCTAGATATAAATTTCATGAAAAATTATGGCAACTTCACCACCACAGTACAGATAAGAGGAGAAAAGTTAGGTCTGGAATTCGACATGCAGGAGATACAGAGGAAGAGGGAAATTAGGGGAAATTAAGGAAAGTATTTCTTAAGGGGGTGATGCATAAACTGATCCTTGAAGGAAAACCATAATGGCACAGATTTAGGATTGGATATAGTCTTAAAGATTATATAATGCTGGTGGAATGTCAATAGTATTGTTCCCTGAGGTCATACTGACAGTAAGTAATTGAACTGAGGTTACAGGTTCTCTGACTTCAGATCTAGTGAACTTTCTTTTAGAGATTTTGTGAGGTAGAAATGAGAAATAAGTTCATTCAGGCATGAGGGATCCCTTTCTTAAAGGCTTAGAGGTAGGGGATGAAGAATTATGAGGAATTGAAATACTAAGATCATAGAATGAGTAGAGCACTTTAAGGTCTAAAATCCTGGAATGTCACAAAAGGTAAGGCAAGGTCATTAAAAGCTGTAAATGTCAAGATTTTATATTTGATTCTGGAAATAATAGGGGAGCTGTTGGAATTCAATGTACCAAAATATAGCATGATCAGATTTGCACATTACAAAAATCACTGATATTTGAATGAAGGATGGAATGGAATACAGAAAGCCATGTGATGGAGGGGCCTGTCTGAAAGCTATTAACACAGTCCAGATAAGGGTATAATCAGAATTATCCATTTTATTTCCCATGATTTTCTCTATGTTGTGTTTGGTTACAAACTCTTACCTTATCTATGAATCTAACGGGTAAATTTTTCCAGATTGCTCTAACAAAACACAACAAAACAAAAGACCCTGAACAATGACAGCAGTTATGATCAAAATAGGTTTTAGACAGATGGTAGAAGGCTTAAAATGGCAAACTAAAGGACTGACATTTTATCTCTGAGGCACTCTAAGGAATGACATAAGGCTTTTGAGCAGGAGGTGATATATTCCCACCCATACTTTAGGAACATACTTGGGTCAAGTCAGGATTGGAGAAGAAAAAGCTAGAGTCAGAGAAAACAAGTATTAAACTACTACAGTAATTCAGGTGAAAGGTGATGAAAGCCTGAATTTGGATACAGGCTCTGGGAATAGTAGAAGGGGATTAATGTGAGATGTTTGGGAGGTACAAATATACAGAACTAAATATATATTTAAATGGCACAGATAAAAATCCCAACTTCTACAAGGTCTCCCACCTACCTGTCCCCCTCCAAATAAAACCACACAACTATATTATAAAATGATAATCATCAAAACAATATTAGTACTGGCTAAGAAATAGAGTAATAGATTATTGGGAAAGATTAACAATATGCAGTAGTAAATGACCAGAGTAGTCTAATCTTTGATAAACTTGAAGATTCAAGCTTTTGGAGTAAGAACTCAACATCTGACAAAAATTGTGGGGAAAACTGAAAAGCAGTTTCACAGAAACTAAGCATAGACCAATAGCTCAACCCACAATCTAATTATCAAAATGGTAAGTTATTTAGACATAAAGGGTGATATCATAAGTAAATTAGGGCCACATGGAAAAATTTACCTGTTGGATCTATGTATAGGAAAAGAACTTGCGACCAAACAAGCTACAGAAAGAAATCATGGGAAATAAAATGGATAGTTCCAATTGTATAAAATGAAAAAGTTTTTGTAAAAATAACACTAATGCTACCGAATTAAGAAGGAAAAAAGCAAAGTGGGAAAAAAGCAGTTTCTCTGATAAAAGTCTCATTTCTCAAGTACATAGAAAACTGAGCCAGATTTATAAAAATGAGAGCCATGTCCCAGATGATAAATGGTCCAAGGATATGAATAGGCAGTTTTGAGAAGAAATCAAAATTAGCAATAGTCACATGAAAAATTACTCTAACTCAATATTGATTAGAGAAATGTGCATTAAAACAATTCTGAGATATGACTTCATACCTATTAAATGGTGAATATGACAGAAAATACTAAATACTGGAGAGGATATGAAAAATTGGGATACTAATGCACTGCAGGTGGAGTTGTGAAGTTGTCTAACCATTATGGAGAATAATTTGGAATTATGCCTAAAGTGCTATAAAAACTTCATACCCTGTGTGTGACCCAGCAATATCATTACTAAGTCTTTATCCCAAAGAGATCAAAGAAAAAAGGAAAAGACCTGTTCATTTAAAAGTATTTATAGTTACTCCTTTTGTGGTGGCAAAGAATTGAAATCAAAGAAATGTCCATCAATTGGGGAATAGCTGAACAAGTTGTGGTTTATGTTTGTGATCAATTACTATTGTATTACAGGAAATGCTAAACAGGATTGTTTCAAAAAAAACCTAAGAAGAAATATATTAATTCATGCATATATGAAGTGAGCAGACTGTACATAGTAACAACAATATTGTAAGAATTATCAACTGTGAAAAAATAGCTACTCTCATCAAGACAATGATCCAAAATAATCACAAAAAACCTTTGATGGAAATTGCTATCCACCTCTAGAGAAAGAATTGGTGACCTCTGAGTGCAGAGACAAGCATCTTTTTTTTTGTTTTTAATTGCTTGGGGTTTTTTTTTTGTTGTTTTTGTTTTTGTGGTCTCTGTTTTCCTTGATAATATGGCTAATATAGAAATATATTCCGCATGACTTCACATATACAATCAATATCAACTTATTTGCCCTCTCAACATAGGTGGACAAACAGGAGGAAGAAAGACAATTTAGGATTCAATTTTTTAAAATAAATGTTAAAAAATTGCACACAATTAGGAATGACTTAAAGAAATAAAATGCATATATATATATATATATGTATATATATATATATATATGTTAAAAAGAAACTTCCCAATCCCTTTTAATTTTCATGAATTTTCTGTGTTGATTAATTCTTATTTATCCTGTGTATAGTTCATTTCAACCTAATGTTTACATTTTGACTTCTCTATTAAATAGTTAGATCCTTGAGATAACTTTTAAAAAATAACTTTTGTTTTTCTCTATATCCTCAGTACTTTGCATAATGTTCAGCCCAGAACTGGGTCCTTAATAAATATTGATTGAATAGTTGGAGTGGGGAGGAAGGGTAAGGAATAGTCAATGGTGATTTTTGAGTTATGAATTTAAATGCCTGATAATGCCCTCAAAAAATAGGGAAATTTGAAGAAAGTATGTTTTTTTTAATTTTTTTAGTTTCCCCAGTTTATATAGAAATAATATTTTTGGGGAAGTATGCATGTACATTCATTTCTAAATATATTCCCTTATGAATCATATTGAGATAGAAAAATCAGAACAAAAGGGGAAAGTCATGAGTAAAAAAAAAGATGAACATGATATATGCTGATTTACATTCATTTTCCATAGTTCTCTCTCTGTTTGGATAGCATTTTCATCCAAAGTTTATTGGGATTACCTTGGATCACCGAAACATTGAGAAGAAGCAAGTCTATCAGAGTTGATTTTCACACAATCTTGCTATTGCTGTGTTTTTCTGGTTCTGCTTATTTTGCTCAGCATTATTTCATGTAAGTCTTTCCAGGATTTTCTAAAATCATTTTTCATCATTTTTTACAGAATAAAAATATTCCATTACTTTCATATACCATAACTTATTCAGCCATTCCCCAACTGACAGATAAGGAGATATGTTTTAGGAGGAGGAAAAAATGATGAGGGATGTCAGTTTTACACATGTTAATATCTGATTGGAGAGATTCATCAAGGAGTTGGTAATGCAGAAGTGGAGTTCAGGATATAGGACAGGGATGCACATACATACATTCACAAATTTATACATATATATGCAACTAATACATATGTGTCTATACATATACACATCATTATTCTCTCTTCTATAAATATGTTTGTAAATATATATATATATATATATATATACATTCGCACACAGTTCCCTGTTATTTCTTCTGAACATACATGTATACAATATATAATTAAATATTTCTATGTGTAGACATGTGTGTACATTTGTGTAATTAAGGTTCTTTTAAGCAGTAACCTTCTATGGAGAAGGAAGAAATTTGTAGCCAAAGAAGAATTCTAATAAATTATTGACTGCAAAATGGATAATTTTGATTATATTAAGTTAAAAAGTTTTTCTACAAACAAAACCAATGCAGACAAGATTAGAAGGGAAGCAACAAACTGGGGCAAAATTTTACATTCAAGAATTCTGATAAAGGCATCATTTCTAAAATATATAGAGAATTGACTCAAATTTCTAAGAATTCAAGACATTCTCCAATTGATAAATGATCAAAGGATATGAACAGGCAATTTTGATATAAAGAAATTAAAACCTAGTCATATGAAAAGTCATATTGGTCAGAAAAAAATGCAAATTAAGACGACTCTGAGTACCACTATACACCTCTCAAATTGGCTAAGCTGACAGGAAAGATAATGATGAATGTTGGAGGGGATGTGGGAAAACTGGGACACTAATACATGTTGGTGGAGTTGTGAACTGATTTAACCAATTTGGAGAACAATGTGGAACTATGCAAAAAGGGCTATCAAACTGTGCATGCCTTTTGATCCAGTAGTTTCTACTCTACTTGTATCCTAAAGAAATCATAAAGAAGGGAAAGGGAAAAACATGTGCAAAAATGTATGCCTTTTTGTAACGGCAAGAAACTGGAAACTGAGTGCTTGCCCATCAGTTGGAGAATGAATGAATAAGTTATGGTATATGAATATTATGGGATATTATTATTCTATAAGAAATGATCAGCAGAATGATTTCAGAGAGGCGTGGGAAAACTTACATGAACAGATGCTAAGTGAATGTGCACAATCAGGAGATAATTATACATGGCAATAGCAAGATTATGCAAAGATCAATTCTGATGGACATGGCTTTTCAACAATGAGATGATTCAGGCCAATTCCAATGGTCTTGTGATAAAGAGAGCCATCTTACACCCAGAGTGAGAACAGTAGGAACTGAATATGGACCACAACATAGTGTTTTCACTTTCGTTGTTGTTTGCTTGCATTTAGTTTTCTTTCTCATTTTTTCTCTTTTTGATCTGATTTTTCTTGTACAGAATGATATTTATGGAAATATGTATAGACGATTTGCACATTTTAACATATATTGGATCACCTGCTGTATAGGAGAAGGAGTAGGGGGAAGGAAGGGAAAAAATTAGAACACAAGATTTTGTAAGAGTGAATGTTGAAAATTATCCATGAATATATTTTGAAAATAAAAAGCTTTAATTAAAAAATTAAAAAAAAAACTGTTTCCAAACTTACAAACTGATTGATGATGGCAAAATGGCTTAGCTTCATCTGAGTATACCTGAACTCTGTGTGTATGTATGTGTGAAAGAGAAACAAAGAAAGAAAGAGAGAGAGAGAGTCATTTGCATAAAAATGATAATTGAACATATGGGAAATATTGGGGATCACTAAGAGAGAAATTGTAGAGAAAAGAAGAGCACTCAGAAGAGCAGAGCCTTCACGGGATATTAATGCTTGTGGGTCAGTTGGGAGAATCAATGATAGAGCTAACATAACTGAATGATAATTTTTAAAAATGGATAGAAGCTAGCACATGGAAACATCTCTCTTCTAAGAAGAGTTGATATTGTGTCCTAGAAAGGATTCTTGATAAAGCAATGAAAGTCTTGAAACCCAGTCTTGACTCTAAAACTAACTTTTATGTGTATCTTTCACCAAGTCACTTAAACCTTTTTGATTATTCAGTTTGGTTGACTATGAAATAGAACTGACTTAAATAAAGGTGATAATTGTACAATCAACTTCACAGAATCTCTATCAGGAAAATTAATAAAGTATCATATAAAATGATATATTATTATTATTCATTCTCTAAACAAATTACTCAAAGACCAAGTATTTGAGAGAAATTAAACTTTATCTATAAAAAATTATGCAACAGATACTCATTCCCCCAGGAGGTCAAGATAGAATGAAATATCCCATATATGTCAGAATATTCATAGTGACACCTTTTTTTGATAGAAATAAACTGGAAATAAAGTAGACATCTATTAGAGAAATAGATCAACAAATTGAAGTGCATGGTTTATTGAAATACATAAGAAATGATAAATATGAAAAATAGAGAATAAGGCAAGATAATTATGTGATAGACTAAGGTAAGTAAGCCAAGAACAATATGCAAAATTTATTACAGTATACACAGGAAAAACAAACAAACAAAAAAAGAATATCTCATTTGAATTAGAATGACCAAGTTTGATCCCAGAAAATATTTGAGAAAATGCACCTTTCTCCATTCTTTTTATTGGTAGAGTTACTATCTGCATGTAATATGTCATATGCAATTTGACACAACTGATGTGTTATTTGGTTTGTGGGCCTGTTTTCTCCCCCTTTTTCTTTATCATTTTTTGTTACAATAATTAATTTCCTGGGTAAGAAAAGGAATATATGTTGAAATGAAAGCAATGTAAAAACAAATGTCTTTAAAAATAAGATAAAAATGAAATCAAGCAACAAGAAAAACATAATTTCATAAAAGCAAAAATATATATGTAGGTCTTCAATCATATACCATATGGAGTAGCATCTGCATATTTATATAAGAAGATCAACCAAAGATTAAAAAAAATAGCAGCCTGTATGTGGGTTTGTAATATGTGTGTGCATGTGTGTGTACATCTGTGTGTATGTGTATTCAAGCTGTTATTATATATATAATTTATACATCTATCATGTAATGCTATTTATATTTATATTATGTCTACATATGTGTATGTATAATAAATATTTAATATGCATATATATTGTGTATAAGCATTTTATGTGTATATATATTTATATGCACATTATATTTATGTGCATGTGTATATGTATATAGATAACTATACAGATATCTGCATTATGTATCTATATGTATGTAAATTAATACATATATTCAGTCTATAATGTCATATATACTTCATACATGCATATTTTGTGTAGTGTTATACATATTTTATGTACACATAAATGTATACATAATGTATAAATATTTTATGTGTGCATATTGTATTGCAAACATTTTATGCATGTATATATTTATAACATACATATTATATTTTGTGCATGTATATATTTGTCTACGTATAGACATATGGTATATATATCTATATCATACATCTCTCCATATATATGGAAATTTGTACATATATATTCAGGCTACTATGTTTATATATGTGTGCATATATACATATACATATATAAACATATATAATACATGTTTTATATAATACCATGTAAATTTAGCATATGTTTAATGTGCAAATCTTTTTCTACAGTTATATATATATTCCATTTTTTACATTATATATTTGGGTATACATATATAGATATACACATATACATATATTAAGATATCTGTATGTTTATGTTGGCCAAGGATACTTATTAGTCCATCAGTTTATAATGGCAATATTCAAAATGACAACTGCTTAATGTAAAGAAACTGGGATCATCAAACCAAACCAGGAAAGAAAATAATTGATATCAATTATTCCCTGTAGCTACTAAGGCATTTATATCTTCTGCCCAAAGGCTTATTATAACCTACCAACTTAAAAGACTCACCTGACCCCCATCAGCTCAGCTTCATTTCTAGGAATTAATCCCTCCTTCAATTTAGTTTTCTCTGAGTGAGAACTGCCTGAGCACTTTCTTCATGCCCCTAGGGTTATATTAGCTTTGTTTTTACTTATAAGTGATTTTGCTATTTCTGTTTTACAGGCAAAGGGGATAAAAACAATGAAAGTTTAAAACCATATCTAAACTTAGTTTGGTCATTGGCAGATTTCTGTACAGGACTTGGAGAAACTACAAAAAGTATCATGTGCAACTTCACCTTACAGATACTTATAGTCATGTGATGGTAAATGAAAGAATTGAGTCATTTCTAGGTCCTTTGCCTTCAGAGTCAGTTTTCCTACTGAAGTCATAAGCCCTTGCCACAACTAGAAAGCAAAGATCACATAATGTAGTGGGGAAAGGACATTGATAGGACAACTAGATGGAGCAGTAGATTGAGTATCAAGCCTGGAGTCAGGAACTCATCTTACTGAGTTCAAACTCAGCCTCAGATACTTAATAATTGTGTGACCTTGAGCAAGTCACTTAATCCTATTTACCTCAGTTTCCCCATCCATAAAATGATGTGGGGAAGATCTTGACCAAGAAAAGTATGTACATATTTTTTTTGCCAGCAAAACCAAAAATTGTATCATAAAAAGTCAGACAAAACTGAATGACTGAACAATGAGAACTAAAATATCTGAGGCTCAGCTTGGTCAATAATGTGACCTGTTCACATCTCTGAGTTTCAGTTTTTTCCTCTGTAAAATGAAGGAAATAATGTTTCTGCTACCAGTCTCATTAAAATATTATGAGATAAGTGCTTTGCAGTGAGTTTTAGATTTGTCATGTATACCAGTAGGCCAACCGAATAAGTAAATATTATATCAGAAAGATTTTCTTCTTTTTTTTCCCTGAGGCAATTGGGGTTAAGTGAGTTGCCCAACACTAAGGAATTGTTAAGTGTCTGAGACCACATTTGAACTCAGGTCCTCCCGACTTCAGGGTTGGTGCTCTATCCACTGCACCACTTAGCTGCTCCAAGATTTTCTTTTTCCAAAAAAACAAATGAAGGTTAATTTTGAAAAAGAGGAAAGGGAATATTATTATAACATTGTTAAAAGTGGCTTTCAAAGGCTATAGAGTCATCTGGAAAGGTTTGGAATGAGAAATAGTTTTTAAAAAAACAAAGAGAATACCTATCAATATAGAAAGCATAATTTATTTAGCACTTATAATGTGCCAGATATTGTGCTAAGTACTAAGAATTCAAAGTAAATTTTTAAAAACAGATCCCTGCCTTCAAAAAGCTGACATTCTAATGGGGAAGACAACAAATAAAGAACAAGATACATAGAAGATAAGTAGAAAGTACAGAGAAGACAGCTTGAGAGAAAAAGGCATTAGCAGCTCTTCATACTGGGAAGTTATAAAATTAATATTTGTCTTCTTAGCTCTGAGCTCACAGACATAGATCATTTATCAGCAGCTGCCAGGACAAAGAAAGGCCTCCAGGAAGAAGAAAGATTTTAGCTAAATTGAAAGAATTTAGGGAAATTAAGAGATGGGAAGTCAGATAACACAATGGATAGAGCATTGGGCCTACAGTCAGGGTCTTGTTTGAAGAATTAAGATAATGACTTCTGCTTTGAATATATTGTATTTAAGATGCCTACAATGCATCAAGAAGAAAAAAAATCAAGGGACTTTGGGTGTACCTCATCACACCCCAGATTAAGAAGAACAGTGTTCATAAAAATAAAGAATCAAGCTTTAGTTCATGAGGAAGTGGAGGAGAAATGGAGTGAAAGGGAGGGTCTGAAGTAGTAGAAAAATATTCACCCCTGTCAAGAGTTAGAAAGAATGTCACACAGAGGAGGAAAGCTAATAAAAAATAAATTCTCTAGAGGAAGGTGCTAGATGCTTTGAGGAAGAAATGGCTTATTGTCTTCCCTTTCATTCCTACTCCCCAAGGGATGCCAAAATAGAACCTCAGAATCTGTCAGATTTTAAAAAACTATGCATTTAGATTATAGCAGGACTGGGAGAGTAGGGGGAGAAGAATAGTCTTGAATGGTGACTACTGGCTCAAGGGTAATGGGGCAACTATTTGCAAACCTGATACTGACAAAAAAAGAAATCCAAAACAGAACAGAGAACCTCACAAAATCTGTCAAAACAGATAACTTACTAACCACTTCCGGTTAATGTAGGCACAAAAATGATGCTGTTAGAAAGAACCAAAACCATTTTCCAAAGATCTGAGTGATTTGGATAAGATGAAGCTCATATTGGTGCAAGTGTTATTCTCCTCACTGTTGGTCTATTGATGGCAAGGAATGCAGAAAGAAAAGAAAAGAAAAGAAAAGAAAAGAAAAGAAAAGAAAAGAAAAGAAAAGAAAAGAAAAGAAAAGAAAAGAAAAGAAAAGAAAAGAAAAGAAAAGAAAAGAAAAGAAAAGAAAAGAAAAAAAGAGAAAAATTGCTTTCAGAAGTGAATAGTTCACTAAAAAAAAGTCTTGAAATCAGATTTTGATTTGTTTTGTATCTCCTGGATTAAAATATAAGGATGACAGACTTCTCAAAGGGAGCATAGTGCCTGCTAATGACTACTAAGAATGCTATTTTCCTGGTGGTTTAAAAATCTATTCAAAAGGGATGTAAGGGTGCAGAACCAAGATGGCAGAAAGGTCACAAATTTCTTTTTGACATTCTCCCACAACCCTCAGACTAACTGGCAAATTCAGCCTATGAATTAATTCTGGACTGGCATAATCCACAAATATTGAGAGTGTAACAAATTACCAGCAAAAGATCATTTCAAAGCTCTCCATAAAAAGTCTGTTTCAGCTGGAGATGGAGGGAGACGGCCAAGTGCAAGCAGGCTGAGCACAAACACAGAGTGCAAGCAGCATAGACCCGGGGCTGTGTGGGCTCTGTGTAAATGAGAATCTACAGGGAGGAATCTACAGCAGTGTTGGCTACTCTGCGCTGTTGCAAGCCCGTAGATCAGCAGAGAAGTTATAAAGCATCCAACACAAGCACAAAAGGTAAATAGCGAACCCTCAAACACCAGAATTTCATGGGACCTGGCCACACCCACCCAGCACCCCAACTCAGTCAATGCTGACCCAGCACAGCTGCTGCCATTTGAGGAAGAAGCTTGGACAATCTCCATTGCCCGAAAAGCAGATATCAACTTTTTTCTTTAATGAGTAAAAAAGCAAAAAGAGCTCTGATCATACATAGTTTTTATGGTGAAAGAGAAGAACAGATTTCAAATCCTGAGGAGACTAAAAGGAGACTTTCTCCAAATGAAGCTCCAAATGGTGATATAAATTAGTCCCTATCACACAAGGCTCTCCTCAAAGAAATTATAAAAGATCTTAAAGAAGAGAGGGAAGAAACATAGGGTAAGGAAACAAGAATTTTAGAAGAGTGTTTGGAAAAGAAAACACAGGAATTATCTGAAGAAAATTCATTACAAAATTAACTTGGTGAAATGGAAAAACCATATAACTCCTTAAAAATAGTTTTGACAAAATGGGAAAAGAAAACAACTCCCTGAAAAACAGAATTTGTGAAATGTAAAAAGAAAACAACCACCTGGAAAACAGAATTTGTGAAATGGACAAAGAAAATAACTCCTTAAAAATAAAATTTGTGAAATGGGAAAAAATAGCTCCTTAAAAAACACAATTTGTGAAATGGAAAAAAAAAATCCATAGAACAAAACAACTCATTTAAAATTTAATTGGACAAATACAAAAAGAACTAAAAAAAATAAATGAAGAAAATAATTCACTAAAAATCAGAACTGAACAAATAGAATTAAATGACTCAATGAGACATCAAGAATCAGTCAAGCAAAACAAAAAAAAAAGGAAAAATAGAAGAAAATGTAAAATACCTACTTGGGAAAACAACTGACCTAGAAAATAGATTTAGGAGCAACAATTTAAGGATTATTGGACTTCCTGAAAACCATGAAGAAAAAAGAACCTAGACATTATTTTTCAGGAAATCATCAAAGAGAATTGTCCTGATGTCATAGAATCAGAAGGTAAAATACCCCTTGAAAAAATTTACCAAACACCTCCTGAAAGAGACCCCAAAATTAAAACTCCAAGGAATATAGTGGCTAAATTTCAGAACCATTGGACCAAGGAAATACTGCAAGCAGCCAGAAAAAAAATTCAAATACCAAGGAGCCACAATAAGGATTACCCAAAATCTATCAGCTTCCACCTATTGAAGGGCCTGGAATCTTATATTCCAAAAGGCAAAGGGCCTGGAATTTGATATTCCAAAAGGCAAAGGAGCTTGGAATGCAGCCAAAAATAAACTACTCAGCTAAAATGGGCATTTTCTTTCAGGGGAGAAGATGGACATTCAACTAAACAGGTGAATTCCATTTATTTCTGATGAAAATACCAGAGTTGAACAAAAAAAATTGACTTCCAAATATGGAAATCAGGAGAAGTATAAAAGGTGATAAGAAAAGAAATCTTGAGAACTGTATCTCTGTTATGGGTATAAATAGAAAGTGCAAGTATAATTTGATTTTACTTTTGTAATATAAAAAAAGAAACTAGAGGTGGAAAGGGGATTATATCAGAAAAAGTGGAAAGTGGAGGTAAAATGAGGGAAATTACATCTCACAAAGAGGCAAAGAAAACTATTATAATTGAGGGTGAACATTGTGTGAATCTTAGTCTCATCAGATTTGGCTCAAAGAGAGAATGTTAGATGTATTTGGTTACACAAACTTCTCTTACTTTATAGGAAAGTGGGAGGGGAAAGGGGAAAAGGAAAGGAGTAGGCTAATAGAAGAGAAAACAGAAATAGTAAGGGAAAACTATAAGAAAGGGGGAGGGACTCTAAAGACAGAGGGCTACTTGAGACAAGTGGTGCTCATAAGTAAAATACTGGAAAGAAGGGAAAGGGGAAAAGGAAAGAGAAAAGTATAATTTGGGGTAAAGAAGATGGCAGAAAATACAGAATTAACAATAAATGTGAATGGGGTGCACTCTCCCATAAAGCAGAAGTGGATAGCAGACTGGATTAAAAACCAGAACCCTACAATATGTTGTTTACAAGAAGCCCATTTAAAGCAGAGTGATACATACGGAGTAAAGGTAAAAGGCTGGAGAAGAATCTATTGTGCTTCAGGTGAACAAAAAAAAGCAAGGGTAGCCATCCTGATCTCAGATCAAGCAAAAGCAAAAATTGATCTAATTAAAAGAGATAAGGAAGGAAACTATATCTTACTAAAGGGTACCATAAATAATGAAGCAATATTATTACTAAATATATATGCACCAAGTGGTATAACATCTAAATTCCTAAAGGAGAAGTTAAGAGAGCTGCAAGAAGAAATAGCAAAACTATAAAAGTGAGAGATCTCAGCCTTGCTCTCTCAGAACTACATAAATCAAATGACAAAACAAATAAGAAAGAAGCTAAGAAGGTAACTATAATACTATAAAAGTTAGGTATTATAGATCTTTGGAGAAAATTGAATAGAGACAGAAAGGAGTGTACTTTCTTCTCATCAGTTCACGGAATCTATACAAAAACTGATATTAAGACAAAAAGACCTCAAAATCAAATACAGAAAGGCAGAAATAAATGCACTTTTTTCAGATCACAATGCAATAAAAATTACATTCAATAAAAGAACAATAAACAAAATATATACAATATAAATATATTGTGGAAAATAAAACAAAAAATAATTGGAAACTAAATAATCTCATCCTAAAGAATGAATGGGTAACCCCAGCTTTTGGGATAAGTACTCACTATTTGGCAAAAACTGCTGGGAAAATTGGAAAATAGAGTGGAAGAAATTAGGGCTTGACCCACACCTAACACCACATACGAAGATAAGATTTAAATGGGTTCATGATCTAGATATAAAGAGTGATATAGTAAGCAAATTAGAGGAACATAGTATAGTTTACCTCTCAGACCTGTGGAGATGGAATAAATTTATGTCCAAAGAAGATCTGGAACTCTTAATTGAACACTAGGTAGATAATTTTGATTATATTAAGTTAAAAGGTTTCTGTACAAATAAAACTAATGCAGACAAGATTAGGAGAAAAGCATCAAATTGGGAAATCATCTTTACATTTAATGGTTCTGATAAAGGCCTCATTTCTAAAATATATAGAGAATTGTCTCATATTTATAAGAATTCAAGCCACTCTTCAATAGATAAGTGGTCAAGGGATATGAAGACAATTTTCAGATGATGAAATTAAAACCATCTCTAGTCATATGAAAAGTTGCTCCAGGATTATTTTACCTGCTGTGTGGAGGATAGATTAGAGAAATAAGAGACTGGAAAGAAGACCAATTAAAAGGTTATTACAATTGTCCAAGTGAGAGGAGAAAATAAAAATCAACATAAATTAAGTACCTGCTTTTCAACATTTACTGTACATAGAAAAGATAAAGAACAGAAGGCCTGGGGCACAGCCAAGATGGCGAACTGCAAACAATGTTCTCTGTGAACTCCTGAGACCTTCCCTCAGATCCAGACAAAGTGAGCCTTCGAACTGGTTTTGGAGTGAGGGCTCCGCCAAACATTTGGACTACAACGCACTTCTATCAAATATCTACCTTGAAAGAACTCCGGAGAAGGTTAGCCTCAGGGGAAATCGGCCGCTGGTCACCATCAGACTCCAGCTGGGGCTGAAGTCAGGGCTGCGATAGAGGGGCGGATTTTAGGCACCCGGGAAGCCCCTGCGATACGCCTGGGCCACTTTGCTCTGCTTGCGGGCAGGAGCTTTGGCAGATCTGCCTTTGGTAAAGGGTGGATCGAGAGCAGCTGAAGACGTGGTCTTAGTGTGAATCTAACCCGACCAACCTCAGACCGGAAGTCAACGCAGCAAACTGCCCCAGGGCAAATACAAATTGTTGCAGTTTTCTCTGCTTTTGACAATATCCCAAATTTAAATCATGAGCAAGAAGCAGAAGAGAGCTGTCACCATAGAAAGCTTTTACGGAGAAAAAATAGAACAGTCCCCAGATCCTAACATTATGAAAACAATCCCAGATGAAGCCACAAAGGCAGACTTAAGTTGGTCTCCCTTTCAGAAGGCTTACCTGGAAGATTGCATTAAGAATCTCAAAAGAGAGCTAGAAGAAGAATGGGGAAATAAATTGAGATCAGTGCAACAGAAATATCAAAAACTGGAAAACAGGACTGGTGAATTGGAAAAAGAAAATAATTCACTGAAGAACAAAATTGGTGAATTGGAAAAAATCACCAATTCACTGGAAAATAAAAATGGTGAACTGGAAAAAGACAACAATTCACTGAAAAACAAAATTGGTGAATTGGAAAAAGACAACAATTCACTGAAAAGCAAAATTGGTGAAGTGGAAAAAGACAACAATTCACTGAAAAATAAAACTGGCAAAATGGAAAAAGAATGCATTGAATCAAGAAATTCAACTGGCCAGCTACAAAAGGAGCTAAAAAAGATAACTGAAGGAAATAATACTTTAAAAATTAAAATTGAACAAATAGAAGTAAATGACTCAATAAGACTTCAAGAATCAGTCAAACAAAAACAAAAAAATGAAAAAATAGAAGAAAATATGAAATATCTCCTAGGAAAAACAACTGACTTGGAAAACAGATCCAGGAGAGACAATTTAAGGATTATCGGACTCCCTGAAAGCCACGATGAAAAAAAGAACCTGGATGCTATCTTCCAGGAAATCATGAAAGAGAATTGTCCTGATGTTTTAGAATCAGAAGGCAAAATTGGCATTGAAAGAATTCACCGATCACCTCCAGAAAGAGACCCCAAAATTAAAACCCCAAGGAATATTGTGGCCAAATTTCAGGACTATCGCAACAAGGAAAAGATATTGCAAGCAGCTAGAAAGAAACAGTTCAAATACCGAAGACCTGTAATTAGAATTACACAGGATCTGTCAGCTTCCACTTTAAAGGATCAAAGGGCCTGGAATCAGATATTCCGAAAGGCAAAAGAACTTGGATTACAGCCAAGAATAAGTTATCCAGCTAGAATGAGCATCATCTTCCAGGGAAGAAGATGGTCATTCAATGATACAGGAGAATTTCACCTATTTCTAATGAAAAGACCAGATCTGAACAAAAAATTTGACCTCCAAATAGAGAACTCAAGAGAAGCATAAAAAGGTAAAAAGGAAAACTCTTGAGAACTATATTTCTACTATAGGTATCCTTAAAGAATGGCAGTATAATTTGATTTTTCTTTGATAATAATGGAAAAGAAATTAGAGGAGGAAGGGATACCATACTGAAAAAGAAAAAAGGGGGGAGGGGGAAAGGAGGCAAAATAAAGTAAAAATAAAGGAGGTAAAATAAGGCAAAATCTCATAAAGAGACATAGAAGATCTAATATAATTGAGGGAAAGAAGGGAGGACAATGAGTATTGTGTAAACCTTACTCTCATTAGATTGGACTCTAAGAGAGTATATCACATGCATTTGGCTTCAAAGAAAGGCCTGACCCTCCTTGTGGGAAGGTAGGAGGGAGGGGAGAAAAGGAAAGGGATAAACTAATAGAAGGATTAGGGGAAAGGTATAAAGGGGATGGAGGGGCTCTAAAGGGAGGAGGATTATTGGTGGGAGGTGGTCATCAAGAGCAAAGTACTGGGGAGGGGGGAAGGGAGAGAGGGGAAATGGAAGAGAAAATCATAACTCTGGGTAAATAACATGGCAGGGAAAACAGATATAGTTATTTTAACTGTGAATGTGAATGGGATGAACTCTCCCATAAAACGGGAGCGGGTAGCGGACTGGATTAAAAGCCAAAATCCTACAATATGTTGTTTACAAGAAACACATCTAAAGCACAGAGATACATACAGAGTGAAGGTAAGGGGCTGGAGCAGAATCTTCTATGCTTCAGGTGAACAAAGAAAGGCAGGTGTAGCAATCCTTATCTCGGATCAAGTAAAAACAAAAATAGATCTAATTAAAAGAGATAATGAAGGAAATTATATTTTACTAAAGGGTACCATAGAAAATGAAGCGGTATCAATACTAAACATATATGCACCAAGTGGTAGAGCATCCAAATTCCTAGAGGAGAAACTAACAGAGATGCAAGGAGAAATAGACAGTAATACTATACTAGTGGGGGATCTCAACCTTGCTCTCTCAGAATTAGATAAATCAAATAACAAAATAAATAACAAAGAAGTTAGGGAGGTAAACAAAAGGCTAGAAAAGTTAGGTATGATAGATCTCTGGAGGAAATTGAATGGTGATAGAAGAGAGTATACTTTTTTCTCAGGGGTCCATGGAACTTATACAAAAATTGATCATGTGTTAGGGCATAAAAACCTCAAAATCAAATGCACAAAAGCAGAAATAGTAAATGCATCCTTCTCAGATCATGATGCAATAAAACTCACATGTAATATAAGGCCAGGAGAAAATAGACCAAAAGTTATTTGGAAATTAAATAATCTAATTCTGAAGAATGAATGGGTGAAAGAGCAAATTATAGACACAATCGAAAATTTCATCCAGGAGAATGACAACAATGAGACAACATACCAAAATTTGTGGGACACGGCTAAAGCGGTTATAAGGGGTAATTTTATAGCTCTAGATGCTTACTTGTGTAAAACAGAGAAAGAGAAGATCAGTGAACTGGGCTTACAATTAAAAAAGCTAGAAAAAGACCAAATTAAAAACCCTCAATTAAATACCAAATTGGAAATTCTCAAAATTAAATGGGAGATCAATAAAATTGAAAATAAGAAAACTATTGAATTAGTAAATAAAAGTAAGAGTTGGTTTTATGAAAAAACCAACAAAATAGATAAGCCTTTAGTTAATTTGATTAGAAAAAGGAAAGAGGAAAATCAAATTATTAGTCTCAAAAATGATAAGGGAGAACTTTCCTCCAATGAAGAGGAAATTAGAGTAATAATTAGGAGTTTCTTTGCCCAACTTTATGCCAATAAATTTGAGAATGTAAATGAAATTGAGGAATATCCACAAAAATATAGATTGCCCAGATTAACAGAAGAGGAAATAAATTATTTAAATAGCCCTATTTTGGAAAAAAGAAATAGAACAAGCTATTAATCAACTCCCTAAGAAAAAATCTCCAGGGCCAGATGGATTTACATGTGAATTTTACCAAACATTCAAAGAACAATTAATCCCAATACTATATAAACTATTTGAAAAAATAGGGAAAGAAGGTGTACTACCAAATTCCTTCTATGACACAGATATGGTGCTGATAGCTAAACCAGGTAGGGAGAAAACTGAGAAAGAAAACTATAGACCCATTTCCCTAATGAATATTGATGCAAAAATTTTAAATAAGATTTTAGCAACAAGATTACAGAAAGTCATCCCCAGGATAATACATCATGACCAAGTAGGATTTATACCAGGAATACAGGGCTGGTTCAATATTAGGAAAACTATTAGCATAATCAATTATATTAATAAATTAATAAAAACCATATGATTATCTCCATAGATGCAGAAAAAGCC